>PISX010003314.1:60282-140137 GCA_004024625.1 Mellivora capensis
TATGTCTCCAAAGGCAAAGGAAACAAAAGTGAAAATGAACTTTTGGGACTTCATCAAGATCAAAAGCTTCTGCACAGCAAAGGAAACAGTCAACAAAACAAAGAGGCAACCCACGGAATGGGAGAAGATATTTGCAAATGACAGTACAGACAAAAGGTTGATATCCAGGATCTATAAAGAACTTCTCAAACTCAACACATACAAAACAGATAATCGTATCAAAAAATGGGCAGAAGATATGAACAGACACTTCTCCAATGAAGATATATAAATGGCTATCAGACACATAAAATATATTCATCATCACTAGACATTAGGGAGATTCAAATTAAAACCACATTGAGATACCACCTTACACCAGTTAGAATGGCCAAAATTAGCAAGACAGGAAGCAACGTGTGTTGGAGAGGATGTGGAGAAAGGGGAACCCTCTTACACTGTTGGTGGGAAGGCAAGTTGGTGCAGCCACTTTGGAGAAGAGTGTGGATATTCCTCAAGAAATTAAAAATAGAGCTTCCGTATGACCCTGCAATTGCACTGCTGGGTATTTACCCCAAAGATACAGATGTAGTGAAAAGAAGGGCCATGTACCCCAATGTTTATGGCAGCAATGAAAAATTTTCATTTAAAAAAGGCCATATTCTAGTCTTATGAGCAAAAGAGTGTAACAAATTTCTGTGAACAATGTGCATGCTAATGAAATTAACTGAAGTTCAGAAATATGTACACAAGTTCTGATCTCCTCATAGCTAAAACAGAAAGAGGGTTGCTGCTAAGAACAAAGTGATATTTAAAACAAAAAAGGGGATGAACTCATTACAAGAGGGTTACTCCTAGCATGCTACACAAACTAAACACAGAGTGTTAGGACTTACATTGGATGGGTTATATATATTCGCAAGGACCTTTCTTGAAAAGCTCAGTGAATGAGACTTGCACATTGCTTCCCCAGGAGGCCAGGGGTTTCAGCGTATAGTACAGTGTGGACATGCCTCCATGTGGTGCTATGGCTTTGTCCTAGGTGGAGTTCAGACTCCACTCCTTGCTCCTAATCTCAGTAAAGTAATTTTACTCTCACTGGTCCTCTGTTTCTTCAGTATGAAATAAGAAGACTAATATATTGTGTATAAGTTATGGAGATTAAACAAAATGTTCTGGGTAGACCATTTTACATGATGGCTGGTATACAGAAAACTAATTGAATGGCACAATGCTAAGTGTTTCATTTAGAAATTATAGTATTTGAATGCATTCTCTTTATTGAGAGGAATTCATGTTATTTTAATTCTAGCATGCTGTTTATTTTATTTTAATTTAAACATATTTTAGTATACTTAGAAATTAAATATTCTTATTAAGCTTACTGTCATTGACAGACAGATACCTTATTTGTGCTATATTTAAAAGAGGTCTTTGTTTTTTTTGCTGTTAACACCTCTGTTATCATAAGAGACTTAATTTTTCGTTGCTTTGAGGTTGTCTTCGGCATAGTGTAAATGTAATTTAGGTAGTGCATCATGTCGATATTTATAGAGTATATTGAATTTTATGATCTCATAATGAAATGAAAGCATATGTAATCCAATAAATTTAATCTGGAAGAAAAAACACACAGGCACAAATACACAATGCTGCTTTACATAGCCCCAAAGAAATGTTTCCTGCTTGCAAACTAGCACCTACGCATTAGTGACAGTCAAATAGTATGAGTATGAGAAAACTAACAATTTTCTATATCACAAATGGAAAATAATGAATCCAAGACTAAAAATATAAATAATTAAGCTATGTCTAGATTATTAACAATGAAAAAATATTGTTAAATAGTTTTGCTGAATACAAGCAGACATAAAGGAAACACGCACAGCTTTTGGTCTTTGAAATTCCAAGTAACTTAACACAGTTTCATTCTGGGTTCAAAGATCCTTTACCGCCAGGTATGTAAGAGTGCCAAAGAACATCAAAATATCACCAGACATGTTGACTTTATATAGTACTATGAATAGCTCAGTTACTAACTACTGCAATTAGAATTTGTTGGTTTGGGCAGGCTTGACTGAGTTCTCAAGCAAAGAGCTAATAACACCCTCAAACATGATCATGCTATTCTTGAAGTTGGAACCTACTCTAGTATAGTGGATTATAGATTTTTTTTACACACAATATCTTACTTACACAAAGCTTTATTATTTTTCCTTTAACACTATGGAAACCAGATCTCAGTAGATAGCATGTAATATCTTAGTTTTCTCAACAAGCAAAGGATGAATAAGCCTAAGCTTCTAAGCCCACTCTAAGTTTGTTTCCTCTGTTACCTTGCCATTATTATGGCTAACAAACACTAGACAACTTTGCTATGTGATGCTGGAAAATATGTCATAATTTTCCTACTGTTATGTCTGAAATAGTATCTTTTCTTTCCTTAGATCCAGAATCTTTTGGGGGTGCAATCACAGATAAGCATATTTGTGTTGTTGTTTAAATACTTATGTATTTATTTATTCAGAAAGAGAGTGAGCAAAGTGGGAAAGAGGCAGAGAGAGAGAGAAGGAATCTTAAGCAGACTTCATGCAGAGCATGGAACCTGTTGCAGGGCTTCAGTCCCATGACCCTGAGATCATGACCTGAGCTGAAACCAAGAGTCAGATGCTTGACTGACTGTGCCATGCAGGGGCTCCAGATAAGCATATTTGTAATGAGAATGTTTCTTAATGCAAAGAAATTATTACTAATATTCCCATATCTATGACAGCTATGTATCTCTTTCAGATTATAATAAATGACACTCTTCTTTGTTGACCCATGATATTGGAAAAGCCATAATGCCATGGAAGACCAGCTACCAGTTTGCCTTAGACAAAAATTCTGAATATTTTGACCCATTATTTTAAGTTATTACTGTTTATAAGTTAGTTATCATTCTGATGCTAGAGATAAGTGGCAAATTTCAACTCATTTTTCCTCTGATGAATCCAATTCTTCCCTGAATCTGAGAAATAGAACCATAAGAATTGCTTATTTTTATTCTTTAGGAATTATAATAGAAAACAAAGAGAAAAGAAAAATGAAAGTTATTTTTCTTTTCTCAGTCCTAGAACAAGCTGCACACTTCCTAAACTGCCTCCTAGGCTCTTAAGGAAGAACAGTGACAAGCCCTAGGAACAGCAGTCTTTAACTAGGAAATTTAGGAGCATGTATGTCTGACCATGTGACCAAAGTTTTCTTTACCTAAGTCCTCAGCAGCACCAAAAAGGTTTCTTACTAAAGAATAAAAGCAATCTCTCCACATTCTTAAATGTCATTAAATTCTTCCCTCTCTAAGGCTCCACTCTTATCTTGGGATATCTGGATCTAAGGACAGAGAAGGAAAGGTAGATCAAAAGAATATATGGTTGATTATCTCACTATTTCTCAAACAATATTATTTTAATTATTTCCAATTTTATTTTCTTTATATTGGTTATACATATTCCAGCATTGTTAACCCCAGTTTTTGTTACTAAGTGTAACATTTTCTCATGCTTTATTTTGGCTTTCAAATCTACCAGTAGGATGTAGAATCTAGAATGATGTTTACATTGAAATACATAAAAACTTTCCTGAGAATGCAGCCTGTTGTTAACTGATAAATTATTTTATCTTGGCCTTCATGAAAGAATGGCACTGAGTATAGACATTATTTCAATAGCAATACAAAAAACAGAAACAAAATCCACATGTCTACATGGTGCTTAATATTTGCCAGGTTCTTTTGTAAGTACCTTAACAGATACTTACTTACAATAACTAATATATATTTAATTTATTAATTTTAATTTCATTTTACAATTATCAATTTTATTTAATGATTGATAGATTAATAAAATGCAGTAATTTTATTTTATAAATAAGTCAATAAATCAATAAAATTTATTCATCTAATTTTAAATTTGATTTATTAAATATTAATCATGCATAATAAATATACTCCTGATAATTAATAAATTATTAACTAATTTAATCTTTACAGCAACTCTTTAAGGTAGTCACTGTTATTATTCCCTTTGAACAAATAGGAAACTAAGGCACAGAGATTCAATAATTGATCAAGTTCATCTAAAAAGTAAGCAGTACATTGAGATCAAACTCAGAAAACCTCTCTCAGGGCTATACTCTAAACCACAATACCAAATTCTAAATGGTAAATAAATCCATTTAAGATTTAACAACCTCCATACTGGGGAATTTTCTAAAGATCTGAGGAAGTGCTTTATAATAGAATCTAGTCCTGTCACTCTGATTTTATATTCTACAGATTCAACTCTATTTTGAAATAATCCAAATCTCAGCAAGTTTTAAGAAATTGGCAAGCTAGTTTCAAAATTCATCTGCATCAAAAAGGAAATAAAGGAAATAAAATAATTTTGTCACAATATACAAAGTTGTAGAACTTACAATACCTAACTTCAAAGTCTACTATAATGCTACTGTTATCAAGACTACATGGGATTTGTGAGAATAGACATGTATATCAATGAAATTAAACTAGAGAACTCATAATCCATGTATACATTCACTGTCAATCAATTTTAAAAATATGCAAAATTAGTGTATAAAGACAGTCCATTCGATAAATTATGTTGAAGCAACTAGGCATATATACAGAAAACAATTATCCAATCCCCTACCTCACACCATAGAAAATATTTACTTGAAACTGATCATGAACCTAAATAAAAGCTAAACTTATAAAATATCTTTGTTGTCTTCAAGTAGGCAAATATTTCCTAACAGAATACAATAAGCACTAATAATAAAAGAAGAAAATTAAATTAGAAGTCCTTTGTCATATATAATTTATAAATAAATATATATAATATCGACAATATTAAAATTAAAAACATATACTCTTTGTAAGACATGTTTAAGAAAAATGCAAACTACAGACTAGAAAAAGATTCATATATTATTATAAATTATTAAATATTTTATATATATCACTATTATTTATAAATTATGTATAATCACAAAGATAAACTCAAAATGGATGAAGACCTCAATGTGAGACAGGAATCCATCAAACTCCTAGAGCAGAACATAGCCAGTAACTTCTTCATCATCGGTCACAGCAACTTCTTTCAAGACATGTCTCCAAAGACAAAGGGAAACAAAAGTGAAAATGAACTTTTGGGACTTCATCAAGACCAAAACCTTCTGCACAACAAAGGAAACAGTCAACAAAACAAAGAAGCAACCCATGGAATGGGAGAAGATATTTGCAAATAGCACTACAGACAAAGGGCTGATATCCAAGATCTATAAAGAACTCCTCAAACTCAACACCCAAAAACCAGATAATCATGTCAACAAATGGGCAGAAGACATGAACAGACACTTCTCCAATGAAGACATACAAATGGCTAGCAATCACATGAAAAAGTGTTCATCATTATTAGCTATTAGGGAAATTCAAATCAAAACCACATTGAGATACAACCTTACACTAGTTAGAATGGCAAAGATTAACAAGGCAAGAAACAACAAATGTTGAAGAGGATGTGGAGAAAGAGGAATCCTCTTACACTGTTGGTGGGAATGCAGGTTGGTGCAGCCACTTTGGAAAACAGTGTGGAGATATCTCAAAAAAATAAAAATAAAACTACCCTATGACCCGGCAATTGCACTACTGGATATTTCCCCCAAAGATACAGATATAGTGAAAAGAAGGGCCATATGTACCCCAATATTCATAGCAGCAATGTCCACAATAGCCAAACTGTGGAAAGAGCCAAGATGCCCTTCAACAGACGAAAGGATAAAGAAGATGTGGTCCATCTATACAATGGAATATTACTCAGGCATCAGAATGGATGAATACGCAACTTTTGCATCAACATGGGTGGGACTAGAGCAGATTATGCTGAGTGAAATAAGTCAAGCAGAGAAAGTCAATTATATAGTTTCACTTACTTGTGTAACATAAGGAATAACATGGAGGACATTAGGATAAGGAAAGGAAAAGTGAATTGGGGGAAATCAGAGGGGGAGGTAAACCATGAGAGACTGTGTACTCTGATGAACAAACTAGGGTTTTAGAGGGGAGAGGGTGGGGGGATGGATGACCCTAGTGGTGGGTATTAAGGAGGGCACGTATTGCATGGAGCACTGGGTTTTTTACATAAACAATGAATCCTGGAAGACTGCATCAAAAACAAATGATGTATTTTATGGTGACTAACATAATAACACAATAAAAAAATTGGTTGTTTTTAAAAAAATAAATTACGTATAACAAAGGACTTGAATTCAGCATATAGAATAATAAATATAAAAATATAAAGACATACAAATAAGCAACAAGAATGCAAACAACAACATAAATATGGGGAAATGCTCCGTATAGTCACTTTATAAAACAGAATATAAAAATAGGCATACACATCTGAACATTGTTCAACATTATTCATCGGAAGAACTCAAATGTAAACACCTATACGCCTATTAAAATGGCCAAAAGTAAAAAGAATTACAATGTCAACTTGGCAAGGATGTGGAGTAAATGGAATTCTCAAACATTGTTTTTGGAAACATAAAGTGATAAAACTACTTTGGAAAAAAGTTTGGTATTTTCTTATCATTTTAACGTATACTTACCATACAACCCAGCCAATCTACTCAAGGTGTTTATCCTATAGAACTGAAAATATTGGTCTACACAAAGACTTTAAGACAGGTTTTCTTAGCAGCTTTATTCTTAGTCCAAAACTGGACATAGCTCAATTGTCCAGATAAAAAGATTTTTGCATAGCTAAAGAGTAGGCCACTGCTCAATTACATAAAATCACAAAATAGTGATGCAGGCAACAGTATGACCAAATCTCAAAAACATTGCATTGAGCAAAAGGAGTTGGATACATTACACTCAAACCGTATAATTCTTTTTATACCAAATTATAGGGCATAGTAAGTTAATTTATAGTGACAGAAAACCCATAGTTGCCAGGGGTCAGAGTCAGGTTGAATTGATAGAAAATAGAGACATATGTGGTGATACAGATATTCTATATCTTGATTATGATTGTGGTAACTTGGCTGATTACAATTATCAAAATGAATTGAACTTTATACTTAAAATGAATATACTTATTATGTGTAAATTATCTCTCAATAAAGTTGAATAAAACTATAAAGTAAAGAACCATAGAAACATTAAGTAGAACATAATAAAGAGGCAAAAAGAAGGGAACTACCAAACTAAATTAGAAAGTTACTATGAGCTGACTTTAACTATACCATTCATTTGATGTGTATGATCAGATGGAGATTCATCCAGTTTCCATTCAGTTGGCACCTGCAGCATGGCAGCATGAATGGAAAAAGTACTAAGTGCAAACATTTTCCTTTACGTAGTCCCCCCAACTCTTATCACTCAGATTAATTTGAAAAAAGCAACTGATAGAAGCAATCCCTCCTCTTCCTTCTCTCCTTCCCTCTCTCTCTCTCTCTCTCATATAGTTGACAGTTTAGCTAAACCTGTCCATGATCCTGTTCCTCAGCATCCATCTTGAGTGGCTAAGTGGCCTGCAGAGGCCTTGGAATGACCCTGGCCCTTGCCGCAAGTGTATGTCCAGGTTATCAGCCCTCAAAGTCACAAGAAGGTTCCTGATGCGATTCCCTTGATGCTTCTTGTCTCCCAGCTTTTTCTCTCCCGTCTCCCAGCTTTTTCACCTTGTGCACCCCTTAAATAAATCCCCTTGGAGCTTACCAATCTTTTTGTTTTGAGTTAGCTAATTCAGACTTAGCTTTTACCTCAAGGCACTCCACCTCTGCAGATCCTATTAAAGGCATGGACTCCAGATCCTGCTGCTTGCTCTTTGCCTGTAATCTGCCTTGACCTCCCTGTGTGGCCCCTGGACTTCTTCTAAGACCTGTAATATGTTTCTCTATTTCACCTTCTCTTGCTGGATTTTGTTGAGCTTGTAGCTCATCACCCAACATCTCCAGGGCTCTACTTAACAAATGTTAACAAAAATTCACAACACACACACACACACACACACACACACACATCCAGACACACACCTGCAGATGCTCAGTGAATTAGTGATGAATGGAGAGAAAGAAAACAAAGAAAATGAGCAATTAAGTAAGGTGAGGAAATTCCTCAGATGCTAAAGAAAGAATATGGGCAAGAATATCTCCAATTCTATATATTAAGAAAAATACTGAGCAAGAAAAACTGTTTTAGATAGTTCCCTTAGAAACAGATATTGAATACAGATTATATCAAAAGACACTGAACACATACGCAAAGCCTTGTTGAATTATTACAAGTCTACATTTTTTTCTTCAAATATCCAAGTCTTTTGTGCAACTGATTACATCTGAGCTGAGCTAATAATTTAACCAGAGTAAGTGAATCTCAGTCAAATTATTTCTCAAAAGCTAGGGATGACAGGTCACTACAGCTCTTTCCTTCTAGAAGAAAATTGAAGGAACACCAGAGTCACAGAAAGAGAAAGTAGAAGGTGCTGTTAATTTCATTTAGTTCAACCTGCTCACTCTGCAAGTGAGAAAACTGACACTCAGAGGAAGAGAAAGAAATAAAGAAGATAATGATAGAAGAGATACAATTTTCCTAATGGCATATCTTATTACTAGGGCTTATGTCAGAGTCCAGATCTTCTGATTCCCGATTAGGTATTTGTTTTACCATACCTTGGGACAAGTTTACCAGGAAAATAGTTGTGTATCATTTAGAATAACTAACACTTTAAAGGTATTATGGCATTTTCTACAATATTTGCATTAAACCCTTAATTAGAAATGTCTTTGTGCAGATTTCTTTCACAAAATTAATTCACTAATATTCCCATTCACATGATATATCTGTAAATTAAATCTGATAGACACGGGCCTTACTTCATGCTGTTAACAAATTAAACCTTTGAGAGTCTCTGTAGGAGCCTATATGCTCCTTGAAGAAACTGTACAATTGAGCCATCCAGGTGCCCCAAACCTTAAGGGACTTTTCACTTTACTTAAACAAATGCCTGTGTAATCTTGTTCAATGTTTGTATCGACAACACCAGGGGTTTTCTACTTTACCTAAGCTGTAGTCAACTTCTGTGACATGTTGTATAAATGTGAATAAAGAGAACTCTATGCCTTTTATTTTTTATTTCTTACCCATTCTTGAAAAAAAATGGGAATATTTTCATTTGTACTGAAAAGGAAACATCTTCACTAGTGAAAGAAACATGAAGATTATGAAGTCCCTTCACTCAGTACAGGCAATGAACTCTTTCCCACTCTCCACTGTTACATGTATAATTTATGCTTGAGAGATTTGGGGATTAATGATAAGAAAATTTATAAGAAAAATGTCTATGACATTAGTAATAAGCTATGCTTCTATCAACTGTAGTGTCTGTTTCATGTCAGTGACAAGCTATGAAATAGAAGATTTCCCACAGCATCTTCCTTTATCTAAGTATTTCAGTTTGAGAGAAAATAAGAGCATCTATGTTTTATCAAGGGTGCGGTTGAATATTTTTTGCTATATAGCAAGAAAGACTCAACTAATTTCAGTAAAATTGACAACTGATTTATTTATAACTAATCTTGTAATATTGTTTTATAATAATATGTTTAAGGTTATATCTCTACCAGTATAATTTTAACTTCTAAAAAGAAAAAAAATTCTTTATCTTTGCATAATGAGTTTCTTGGACATATAAGACATTCTAGTAACATGACTTTTTTCCCCAAAAAACTCTAGATACACATGTGGGCATCTGTAAAACAAAATGCCTTGCAAAACTGAGTCAAATTCCTCAACATTATGTTCATACTTGGCCAATTTAGGGTGGTCATTATTTTAGGCAGTTTGGTGTTTCTTAATGGTATATACATATGAATATATTTATTTATGAATCATGTATGACACACTGTTGAAATAATAATTCCTCAGTTTGTTCATATCTACCTGTATTAATGCACCTGGGTAGCCCCTAATACACTGATACTCACTTGCTAAAAATTTGTCTCTTTTGACCAGAGTAGCAAATACAAGATAACAGTGACTTTGAAAGTGCTTTAACACTGATCTTTGCTCTGTCACTGCTCTTGGAATATTGCCATCATGTAAATAATTGCAGGCTAGCCTGCCAGATGATGAGATCAAGTTAAGTGATACCCATTTGGGAAGTCAAGGCCAACATAAACCAGTTGCTCCACACAACCCACCAACTCTTCACAGATAGGTGAGCAGACCTAGCTGAGATGAGGTGAATGAGGTCCAGATCAGAAGTTTCAACCAGCTGGGTCTGACCCACATTGTCAACTTGTAGAGATATAAGCTAAATACATAGTTGTGTGCATGAGTGTGTGTGTGTGTGTGTGTGTGTGTATTAAACCACTGCATTTTGGAGTGGTTTGTTATGCAACCGATATTACCTGAAATATATCCTGTCTTCCTCAACTGATCACAAATTTTATTAGGCAGGAAATTTATCCATCTTGTTCTTTTTATATCTCCAGCACCCAGAATAGTGCCTGATATACCACAGATTTAAAAATAAAAACAAAAAACAAACAAACAAAAAGAATGACTAATAGTGAATGAAAGAATGATTTAATATTATTCTGTTTTTGATCTTGGCTAAAAAGTTGAGAAATGATTATTATTCTGGATTCTTAAGGTTCTTATCTGTCACAGGGGAATCAATAGCCATATGCTTAATATGTATTATTGTCTTTAATTTTTTTTCTTATATTCCAGAATATTTCCAGAGACATATATGTAGTGTTGCATAAGAAGTATAGCTTCTTTGTTAATTTTCTCAGGTTCCTTATTCCATTACCGTGCAGGATGGGATAAGGCCAGAGAGTGTGCTACAGATGGGGGAACTGCTCTCTTTTATTGAGTGAAAATAAGAATACTTTCTTCCAAGAACAGTATTAAGGTTTACATGGCATAATGTATAGGGGAAAGCATAGTTTATTTAATTGCTTAATATAGCATATTATTCACTACATGGAAAACCACTATACAAATATAAACTAATCACAGTTCACCTTTGAACAATGGGGTTTAAACTGCAGGGGTCTACTTATGACAGTTTTTTTTATATATAAATACAGTACAGTACTGTAAATGTATTTTCTCTTCCCCATGACTTTCTTAATAACATTTTCTTTTTTCTAGCTTAGTTTATTATAAGAATACAATTTGTAACATTTACATAAAATATTTGTTATTCAACTTTATGTTATCAGTAAGGTTTCTGGTCAATAGTAGGCTGTTCATAATTAAGTTTAGGGGGAGCCAAAAGTTATATGTGAATTTTTGACTGTGTGGGGCTGGCACTCCTAACCAATGCATTGTTCAACAGTCAACTCTACTGATACTCTGAGAGATGTAACAGTTTGCATTGCTAAAATTTTCTTACATATTAAAAATATATAATTCTAATATCAACTTCTTGATGGATTTTTTTTTCAGGTTACTTTAATTACACGTGCTACTTTTTAAAAAGATTTTATATATTTATTTGAGAGAGAATAAGAGACAGAGAGTGTGTGTGCTAACAAGGGTGAAGGAGAGGGTGAAGCAGTCTCTGTGCTGAGCCCTGAGCCCAATCTCACTACCCAGAGATTATGACCTAAACTGAAACCAAGCATTTGATGCTTAACTGACCCAGCCACCCAGCCACCCCATCACATGTTATAAACTCAGAGCAGCTGCTACAGATTATCTGAATACTGGCAGGAATATACCAGGAAGATTTTTTCCTGACATTCCTATTCTCAGTTGTCAAAACATTTGTGCAGTGATCTTTGACAACAATGTTCCTGGGTGTGAGAACACAATTTGCATAAGATGGCTGTTCTCAGCCCAGGGTTTGATTTATTTTAATTTCAGGTACATGTGGTTTGTTTTCTGATAATCTTTTGTGTTCTTTTAACTCTTTGGACTTTTATATAGTAATATCCATAAAAGACTTGGGCTTGATTAAATTTAAATTTGAAAGACAAAAAGGAACTAAGTTCTTTGCAGTGGAGGTAGCCAGGACTATAGTAGAAAGAGTCCATCACTCTTCCCAAGAACTGGGAGCAGCTATGGTCCAGACTGAAATAAGAATGTAGAAAGGACACCAGTTTAGCTATGACACATATTATAAAAATGTAGATGACCTGTACACTAAAGGCCTTCCTCGGTTTCCATCACATATAGTATCTTCTACGTGGATACCAAATATATGTATAAGAATGTCCATGACATTATTATTAATGATAGCCAAGTAGCTGGAAACCATATAAATATTTAACAACATTAGAATAGATAGTTGTACTCACTGAATGAAATATGATCATGAAAAGATATAAAAGATATAAGATGAAATGGCAAGATAACTGTCAGCCTTGGGGAAGATACAGGGAAAGTGACTGAAAGAGGAGACTAGCAGGGTCTTCGAGAATGTTGGCAATTTTTCATTTCTCATTGCAGTCTAATTCCAGTAAATGGTTTTAAAATTTTTGTAAATTCTGTATCTTATTTTGGTTATATTTCCTACTAATTTTTTATGGTTGTGCTTCTTAACGTTTTAAGAAATATTGATCAGGCACCTGGGTGGCTCAGTGGGTTAAGCCTCTGCCTTCGGCTCTGGTCATGATCCCAGGGTCCTGGGATGGAATTCCACATCATGCTCTCTGCTCAGCAGGGAGCCTGCTTCCCCCCCTCCTCTGCCTGGCTCTCTGCCTACTTGGGATCTCTCTCTCTGCAAATAAGTAAATAAAATCTAAAATTTTTTTTAAAGAAATATCGGTCATTTACTCTCTTTTTGAAAGATTTATTTATTTATTTTGAGAAAGAGGGAGAACATGGGAGGCTACTGAGGGAAAGGGAGAAAGAGAGAGAGAGAATCTGAAGCAGACTCCTTACTGAGCACAGAGCCCAATGTGGAGATTTTTCTCAAGACCCTGAGATCATGACCTGAGCTAAAATCAAGAGTCCAATGCTCAAAGGCTCAACCAACTGAGCCACTCAGCTGTCCCTCACTTAATCTTTTTATCATCATGCATCTTTCTAGATTCTAAAACTATAGATATAATTAAACAGCAGACAAAAATCAGAACCCCACATAGCTCACATACTAGTCAAAAATGAAAAGAAATTCAAATTGATAAATTATAGATTATAGTAATAAACAAAACAGGTAAAGCACAGAAGGTAGAAAAGTATGTGTGTATCAAATGTGTTGTTTTAATAGGATGGTTCTAATCTTGACTGAGAAGACATTTGGTCAAAGACCTGAAGGAAGCAAGGGAGTGAGCTCTCGGGTATCTGGAGTAAAGAGAGTCTAGGTACTGAAATACCAAGTGCAAAGCCCTACGCTGAGAACATGCCTGGACTCTAAAGGACTAAGAAACAGCCTGGAGGTCACTGTTGAAGTAGAGTGAACAAGGGTAGAGTAACTCAGAGGAGTAATGATAGCCAATTCCCATATTCTTACTTCCAGTCTACAGATGACAGCAGCCACCATGCCTGACTTGTCTTAGGACCCATATGAGTTAAGGTTTTTATCCAAGATTAAAACCATATCCTCTGAATCCAAATTCAGAAACTTTCCTATGAGACAGGAGAACCTGCAAATGTATGCTCAGAAACAAGTCTGAGAAAACAATAACCTTAGAGAAATAATGAAAAATGAGAGAGACACAAATACACTAAGGTCAGTGTGCATACTGACCTTAGTGTATTTGTATCTTTGTACAATGATACTGTACTGACGTACAAAAAGGAGAAATAGGGGCCCCTGGGTGGCTCAGAGGGTTGAGCCGCTGCCTTCGGCTCAGGTCATGATCTCGGGGTCCTGGGATCGAGTCCCGCATCGGGCTCTCTGCTCGGTGGGGAGCCTGCTTCCCTCTCTCTCTCTCTGCCTGCCTCTCTGTCTACTGTGATCTCTCTCTGTCGAGTAAGTAAATAAAAATCTTTAAAAAAAAAAAAAAGGAGAAATAGATAGACAATGAAAACTGAAAAATAAAAGCTGATAATTTTGATGCCAGCCCTAGTAAGATTCAAAAAGTATCATATCAGTAAACAGTTGTTTTGAGGGCATTAGAATGCAATATGAGAGCAAAATTACCTAATGCTGGCTTATTAAAAATATAGTGCAAACACTCTGAATTTTATTTTTTCATATTATATTTACATATTTTTTTCTTGGGATGAGGAAAGGTATAGGTATAATGAATGCTGAAAAGGCACTGAATCATTTTTCTCAATATACCTATATGAATAACATGAAGCCAGTTAAACAGTTATTCCCAGGAAGTACTGACTAATGAAGCAAGGACAGTCTACTTTAAATATTTCTATCATATGCTTCAATGTACCCTTGTATATGCCCTGTAAGTGCAAAATATACCAGAAGAAGAATGTATCCTAGTATTCAACTAAACTATTTGGATAAACCATCTTCCTAGTAAAATCCTGACTCACTTCCTCTTGGAAAAAAACTGACACTAATTTTTAGGTGATTTTGATAGTAGGGATTAATTGATCTCTTACCAATAACAGTATTTGAGCTAACTCAAATGACTGGGATAATCATGTAAATGATATTAAGAGTGACTTGGGCATAGCTGAATTTCCAGGGACACTATTATTCTTTCCCCTGTAGTATAATAAAATAATTTCAAATGATTTTCATTTTCTTTAAAATGATAAACAACAAATATAAGGGGAAAGAAAGGAAAAACAACAGAAAGCAACCTTCCATTTTTCAGCATGGCATATTCTTGACATAAGCACAGCTGCTGCTGCAGGCAAGCCTATTACAAATGCAAGTAAACTCATTTTTCCCCACAAATAATATTTTCATTAATTTTACAGTGTTTCAGGAATAAATCACATTGTAGTAGATCCTTTGGAGCTTCAGAGAAACAGAACTGGCCTTCCTAAATAGATTATTGACCACAGCAAAGGTTTGTCAAGTATTAGTCTCTCTGTTATTATGAATTATGGGTTTTCCCTTATTCCTTTATAAAATAATATTATTAGGCTGCTCATAATGACTATAATTCATATAAAATTACTTACAGCATAGTTTTTATCAGAACAAGAAAATGGGGAGATGCAGCAACATTGATCATCTTAAATTCAAGGAAAGATACTGTACTTATTCATATAGTATGTCTATGAAATATTTCAGTAGTACGAAAATGGGATTTTAAGGCAGGAAAGACAAGTTCAAATTCCTGTTCATTCACAGTTGTGTGACTTTGGGCAAGCTACATAGTCTCTTTTAGCCCCCCTAATTCATAATAGAAAGAAAAGAGAAGAAAAAAAAAGTTACAAATATTGACAGATTTGTGGTATGGTCCTTAGACATTGAAGTGGTTTCCTTCTCTGCTCTGGGTTTCTTGTTTTTATTTCATTTTGTTTGGTTTGGTTTGGTTAAGTGGTATATAAAAATCATTTGTTCAGAATGAAGTAGTAAGGAGACAACTTACGTGAGGTTTGATGATAGTTGAAGGAGACTAAAATACTCCTGGAAAGTGGAAAACTAAACATTTAGAAAAACAGTTTAGTGGAATTGAAGACCAAGTTGAAATTGTTGATAATTTATAGTTGTAAATATGCTCAATTGATTTTTCCCTCAGAAATACTCTGAAACCCAACTTTGGGCAATACAATGCAGACTGTTAAATTATCCAGGATTACAGTTTTGTTATTTGATGTAGTGAAAGGACAAAGGAGAAATGGGGTTAGAGAATGAGTGACATGACAGTGAGTGCATCAACACTGTGAACACAATAGAATTCAATAAGCCAGTAATTCAAAAGAATTTGGTAGACAGTTGTAATGGGCATAGGTTTACAAAGAAATTGAGAAAACAATGGAAAGCTAAGGTCCTAAAGCAAAATGTCTGATTTCATGGTTTTTTTTTTTTTCTTTTCTTTTTCTTTCTTTCTTTTTTTTTTTTTTTTTTCCAGGTGAAACAGTATAACAAAAGGGCTCAGTCAGTATGTAATCCTGGATTGTCTGGCCAAAGTGTAGAGACAAGAAAAGTCATGGTATTTAAGATGTTTGGAAAACTGAGAGGCTAGGTTTTTGGGTTTTTTTTCAGCGTAACAGAATTCATTGTTTTTGCACCACACCCAGTGCTCCATGCAATGTGTGCCCTCCATAATACCCACCACCTGGCTCCCCCAACCTCCCACCCCCCGCCCCTTCAAAACCCTCAGGTTGCTTTTTAGAGTCCACAGTCTCTCACGGTTCATCTCCCCCACAGTTTCCCCCAACTCCCTTCTCTTCTCCATCTCCCCATGTACTCCGTGTTATTTGTCATGCTCCGCAAATAAGTGAAACCATATGATAATTGACTCTCTCTGCTTGACTTATTTCATTCAGCATATTCTCTTCTGGTCCCATCCATGTGGCTACAAAAGTTGGGTATTCATCCTTTCTGATGGAGGCATAATACTCCATAGTGTACATGGACCACATCTTCCTTATCCATTCGTCCGTTGAAGGGCATCTTGGTTCTTTCCACAGTTTGGCGACCGTGGCCATTGCTGCTATAAACATTGGGGTAAAGATGGCCCTTCTTTTTTTACAAGGCCTCTATAGAGATTTTGTATTGATTTTGAAGTCCTTCATAATGGTTGGGGTTTCCCTCACAGAAAGATGATACACTATACTCTATTTTCTGAATTTGCTGAAGAGTGAAGAATATATGAAGACATGCTATGGGTGACATAAAAGTGAGGGTGGTAGAGGCAAGTTGCACAACTCACAGAGAAGTGAGGGTTTTTTAACAGAGTAAAATTATAATTTTCTACATTTGGTCAGGTGGAGGAAGGTCAGTAGTAGCTAGGTCAGTTGGAGGATTTCTAATGTACATAAATATCATAAGATCCGTAGAGTGTGAGAAAATTTACATTTTTCAACAGGTGGAGGTGCAATTAAAGTAGGAACCTTCATTGAGGTTCTGATTTTAGACAAGACAAGGCAGCAGAGGAAATATCTAGTCAAAAGATTGAAACAAAATACACTTTATTAATTTGGATCAGGATTGAGTTTTGAAAGAAATAATGAATGATTGGCTAAAAGGAGAAAAATATGAGGAGTATCTGTATAAAATATATGAGAAGATAAACCTTTCTGATTTGAATGAAGAAAAATGGTCGTTGTGGATTCAGTTACAAAATAGACATATGTCGGGTCGCCTGGGTGGCTCAGTGGGTTAAAGCCTCTGCCTTCGGCTCGGGTCCTAATCTCAGGGTCCTGGAATCAAGCTCTGCATCAGGCTCTCTGCTCAGCAGGGAGCCTGCTTCCCTTCCTCTCTCTCTGCCTTCCTCTCTGCCTACTTGTGACCTCTGTCTGTCAAATGAATAAATAAAATCTTTTAAAAAAATAGACATATGTCATTTTATCACATTCATTTTGTTGTATGTTGTAGATACTGCTTTTTTTTTTTTAAACAAATTAAGGGTCTGTGGTAATCCTGCATGTGGCAAGTCTATCAGCAACACTTTCCCAACTGCATTCATTTCCCTCTCCTTCTATGTCACATGATGGTAATTCTCTCAATATTTCAAACTTTTCCGTTATTATTATATTTATCGTGGTGATCTATAATCAGTGATGTTTGATATTGCTATTATAATTGTTTTGAGGTGCCACAAACCATAACCCTTCTGGACAGAGTACTTGATAATGTGTGTGTGTTTGGTTGCTCCATTGAATAGCTGTTCCCCCAACTCTCTCTTTCTCTTCAGGCCTCCCTATTCTCTGAGACACAAAAATATTGAAATGAGGCCAATTAACAACCTCCAAGTGTTCAAGTGAAAGGAAGAGCTACATGTTCCTCACTTTAAATCAAAAGCTAGAAATGATTAAGTTTAGTGAGGAAAGTATCTAGAAAGCTAATAGGCCAAAATCTAGGCCTCCTGCACCAAATAGTTAGCTATATTATGAATGCAATAATTTCTTGAAGGAAAATAAAAATGTTACTCTGGACAACATGCAAATGATAAGGAAGTAAAACAGCTTTATTGATAATATGGAGAAAGTCTGAGTGGTTTGGAGAGAAGATCAAACCAGACACAATATTCCTTTAAGCCAAAGCCTAATCCAGGCACAACCCCAACTCCCTTCAATTCTGTGAAGGCTGAGAGAGGTAAGAAAGCTATATAGGAAAAGGTTGAAACTAGCAGAGGTGGGTTCATTCATGAGGTTTAAGGAAAGAATCCAGGTCCAGATTATGTTCTGGACAATGTTGAAGCAGCAAGTACTGATACAGAAGCTGTAGCATATTACCCAGAAGATCCAGCTAAGAGAACTCATAAAGGTGGCTACCCTAAATAACAGATCTTCAATGTAGACAATCTATTGGAAGAAGATGCCATCTCGGACTTTTATATCCAGAGAGAAAAGTCAGTGTCTGGCTTCAAAGATTCAAAGACAGGCTGAATCTCTTATTAGGGGCTAATGCATCTGGTGATGTTCAGTTGAAGCCGATGCTTATTTACCATTCAGAAACTCCTAGGGCCTTTAAGAATTATGCACTCTGCTTGTGCTCTAGAAATGAAACAAAGCTTGAATGTCAACACATCTGTTTATAACACAGTTTACCAAATGGTTTACACTATTGAGACCTACTGTTCAGATTCAGCAAAAAGATCCCATTGAAAACATTACTGCTCATTGACAATGTACCTGGTTTCTCAAGAGCTCTGATGGAAATGTACAATGAGATCAATGTAGTTTTCATGCCTGTTAAGACAACATTCATTCTGTAGCCTATGTATGGATCAAGGAGTCATTTCAACTTTCAAATCTTATTAGTTAAGAGATACATTTTGTAAGGCTATTGCTACCACAGATAGTGATTTCTCTGATGAATGTGGACAAAGTAAATTGAAAAATATTCTGGAAAGAATTTGACATTCTAGATGCCATTAAGAACATTTTTAATTCATGTGAAAAAAGTCAAAATATCAATATTAACAGGAGTTTGGAAAAAGTTGGTTCCAACTCTCAAGGATGACTTTAACTGGTTCAAGACTTCAGTGGAGGAAGTAACTGAAGATATGGTAGAAACACTGAAATAGCTAGAATTAGAGGTGGGTCCTGAGGATGTAACCTAATTGCTACAATGTTATGATGAAACTTAAACAGATGGAAAATTGCTTCTTGTGAGCAAAGAAAGTGGTTTCTTGAGATGGAATCTACTCCTGGTGAAAATGCTATGAACAGGGGCACCTGGGTGGCTCAGTGAGTTAAAGCCTCTGCCTTTGGCTCAGATCATGATCCCAGGGTCTTGGGATCAAGCCCCATATTGGGCTCTCTGCTCAGCAAAGAGCCTACTTCCCCCTCCCTCTCTCTGCCCGCCTCTCTGCCTACTTGTGATATCTGTCAAATAAATAGATAAAATCTTTAAAAAAAAAAGAAAGAAAGAAAAAGAAAATGCTATGAACATTATTGAAATGCCAACAAAGAGTTTAGAATAGTACATAAATTTAGTTGATAAAACAGTAGCAGGATTTAAAAGGACGGACTCTAATTTTATTTATTTATTTATTTATTTATTTATTTATTTATTTTAGAGAGAGGGAACATACAAGTGGTAGGTGGTATAGGGGAAGGAAGAGGAAGAGAGAGAATCTCAAGCAGACTCAACACTAAGACAGAGCCTGAAGCTGGGCTCCGTCCTACAACCCTGAGATCATGAACTGAGCCCAAACCAAGAGTCAGATGCTCAACCAACTAAGCCACCCAGGCACCCTGGATTGACTCTAAAAAGTTAAAAAAAAAAAAAAAAGTTTTACTGTGGGTGAAATGCTAACAATCAATGTTATATACTCCAGAGAAATCATTTCTGAAAGGAAGAGTCAATGTGATAAGCTTCACTATTATCTTATTTTGATAAATTGCCATGACCACCCTAAACTTCAGCTCCACCATGCTGGTCAGTGAACAGCCATCAACTTTGAGCAAGAACCTCCAATAGCAAAAAGATTATAACTCAATGAGAACTTAGATGATGGTTGGGTTTTTTTTGTGTTGTTGTTGTTTTTTCTGGGAAAATTAAGTTTATTTGACTCATGCTTTGTGAAATCTTTCAAATCTATTTTAGAAATGAAATCACACTTTATGTTTTTAATTTGTATTAGTGACCCAGTCTAGTCATGAAATTTATTTATACTATTCCAAGTTTTTATTTAACAATGAATTTTTTCACTAACATATAATGTATTATTTGTTTCAGGGGTACAGGTCTGTGAGTAATTGGTCTTAACACAATTCAATGCACTCACCATAGCACATAACCTCCCCAGTGTCCATCACCTAACCATCCTTTCCTTCCTACCTGCCCTCCCCTCCAGCAACCCTCAGTTTGTTTCCTGAGATTAAGATTTTCTTAGGGTTTGTCTGCCTGCCCTGTCCCATCTTGTTTCACTTTTCCCTCCCTTCCCCCAACAACCCCCTACCCTGCCTCTCAAATTCCTCATATCAGAGAGATCATATGATAATTATCTTTCTCTGATTACTTATTTCACTTAGCATAATACCTTCTAGTTCCATCCATGTTTTTTCAAAGGCAAGATTTGGGGGGGGGGGGGTTTGGATGGCTGCACAATATTCCATACCACCATCTTCTTATTCATCTACCTGTTGATGAACATCTAGGCTCTTTCCATAGTTTGGTTATTGTGGGCATTGCTGCTATAAACATTCGGGTGCATATGCCACTTTGGATAACTACATTCATATCTTTAGGGTAAATACCCAGTAGTACAATTCCTGGGTCATAGCGCAGCTCTATTTTCAACTTTTTGAGGACCATCCATATTGCTTTCCAGAGTGGCTGCAGCAACTTGCATTCCCACCAACAGTTAAGGAGGGTTCCTCTTTCTCCATATCCTTGCTAACACCTGTTGTTTCTTGACTGGTTAATTTTAGCCATTCTGACTGGTGTGAGGGGGTATCTCACTGTGGTTTTGATTTGTATTTCCCTGGTGGCAAGTGATGTGGAGCACTTTTTCATGTGTCTGTTGGCCATCTGGATGTCTTCTTTGCAGAAATGTCTGTTCATGTCTTCTGCTCATTTCTTGATTGGATTCTTTATTCTTTGAGTATTGAGTTTGATAAGTTCTTTATAGATTTTGGATACTAGCCCTTTATCTGATATGTAATTTGCAAATATCTTCTTCCATTCTGTCAGCTGTCTTTTGGTTTTGTTGACTGTTTCCTTTACTGTGCAAAAGTTTTTGATCTTGATGAAGTCTCAGTAGTTCATTTTTGCCCTTGCTTCCCTTGCCTTTGGCGATATTTCTAGGGAAAAACTGCTGTGGCTGAGGTTGAAGACATTGCTGCCTGTGCTCTCCTCAAGGATTTTGATGGATTCCTTTCTCATATTGAGGTCTTCATCCATTTTGAGTCTATTTTTCTGTGTGGTATAAGGAAATGGTCCAGTTTCATTCTTTTGCATGTAGCTGTCCAATTTTCTCAACACCATTTGTTGAAGAGACTGTCTTTTTTCCATTGGACATTCTTTCCTGATTTGTCTAAGATTAGTTGACCATAGAGTTTAGGGTCCATTTCTGGGCTCTCTATTCTGTTTCATTGATCTATGTGTCTGTTTTTGTGCCAGTACCATACTCTCTTGATGATGACAACTTTCTAATAGAGCTTGAAGTCTGAAGTTGTGATGCCACCAACTTTGGTTTTCTTTTTCAACATTCCTCTGGCTATTCAGGGTCTTTTCTGGTTCCAAATAAATTTTAGGATTATTTGTTCCATTTCTTTGAAAAAAGTTGATGGTAATTTGATAGGGATTGCACTAAATGTTCAGATTGTTCTAGGTAGCATAGACGTTTTCACAATACTTGTTCTTCCAATCCATGAGCATGGAATGTTTTTCTATTTCTTTGTATCTTCCTCAATTTCTTTCATGAGTACTTTATAGTTTTCTGAGTACAGATTCTTTGCCTCTTTGGTTAGATTTATTCCTAGGTATCCTATGGTTTAGGGTGTAATTATAAATGGGATTGACTCCTTAATTTCTCTTTCTTCTATCTTGTTGGTGCATAGAAATGGAACTGATTTCTGTGCATTGATTTTATATCCTGACACATTACTGAATTCTTGTATGAGTTCTAGCAGTTTGGGAGTGGAGTCTTTTGGGTTTTTCACATTTGACTTCTACTTTGCCAATTCAGATTCCTTTTATTTCTTTTTGTTGTCTGAGGTGGTTAACATTTTTTAACAATAAATTATTTTTTTAATTAAGGTATGTACATTTTCTAGACATGATGCTATTACACAATTATTAGTCTACATAAACATGGCTTTTATACTCACTGGGAAACCAAAATATTCAATTGACTCACTTTATTGTTATATTTTCCTTATTTTACTGCTCTGCAACCAAACTTGGAATATCTTTAAGATACACCTCTATTCCTAGAAAGAATATTCAAGACCCAAAGAATTCATCTATAGCCTAAAGGGAAACTGGGTCATAAGTTATAGGTAGGAATTGATCAGAAGCCACATAAGTTTTTAAGTAGAGATGAGTTCCAGTAATGAGCATCCTTTAAAAAAATACATTATAATTAAAAAACTAAACTAAACAAAACAAAGAAAACTTGGGCACTCTGTGTGGTGACTAAACATAGATTTTAAGGTCAAAAAGACCCAATTTTAACATCTATCTCTGGTACTTTCTAGCTTTGAAAATTTCAGGAAATTACATATTTTCTCTTAGCTTCAGTTTGCTCATCTCTAAAACTGGAGGGGAGTGCATAGACAAAGTTAATTCCCCAAAGTCAAATAACGAGCAAATAAGATTCTGAACCTAGATTTTCTAAATCCAAATTTTATTCTTTCTGTTCTGCTATATCACCATCACCTATGGTTAAACATCTAGAAAAAGTGATAAAGAATTCACGATTCATATGCTGGGTTTGGGAAATTCAGACAAGATTTATGCTAGTGCTTATCTCTACCAGCTGTCTTTAAATCACAAGGCTAAACACAGGCAACGGTTCACTTGGATTTTCCATTTTGGTTTCTTAAAACATATTTCATGAAGTTTCTGCAAGTTTCTTCACCTTGGTTTAAAGCACAATTTAGTCAGTGGCAAGGACTAACTCTTCTTTGCAAAGAATCTAAACAAGTACTAGGCATTTCTACAGTTTTCCATTAACTATGCTACATATTTAAAATATAGTTAAAGCAAAACTACAAAAATGGCAGAATGTGAAGAGATAGGCAGGGCCACTTTGCCACCACAAAAGGAAGCAGATGGAGAATCATACAACTAGAAAAAAATCAGAGCCAGCCAGAGAAAATAACAGAGCCAGCCTGATGAGAGTAGTGCCAGTGAAGAACACAAATGGATTACTAAATAAAGTAAATTTAGTAAATTTACTAAATTACTAAATTTAGTAAAGATACTAAAGACAGGCCATGGGTGAAGAATTACTCTCTGGGATGCTTAGATCATGGTTAGATCGTTAGATCTGGGAGGGTTAAGAAAGAAAGACTGCAAACAAACTACTGTAAGAGCACTGCCCAAATCTGTGTTACATTCTCTGACCTGAAGTCCTTCCCTCCCTGGTACTCAGTGATTGATACTGCAAGTGCCCCACCCTTGCTCCTCATCAAACAACTATAGCCAACCTAAGTAACAGTAAATCTACATGATCTTGATAATATAGATGCTTTCTATTTCTATTCCCAATACATAACTCTCCAAGAGTTAACAATGTTCACTGTACATTTTACATATGTATCTGCCATTTTAACTGCTTAAGTTTACTGAAAGGACAAAAACAGCCAATAAATATTTCTAGGTGGATTGATTGAATTATCATGTATGAAATGTAGGCTTCTAATCCTCAGTTTTGCCAGCCAGCAGAATATCCAATAAAACTAAAATATAGGTTTTTAATCATATTGATATGAAAGACTAACAACATTGATGACATCATCATCACCAGCAGCAGCATCTTCGTCCTGTGAAGCAATCCCTAACAACAAATACAGATTCTGCTCTACTTTACATAGCAGAGAGCCAATTTCTTAATCTGTGATTTCTTTTAAAAAATGTAGAGAACTGACTTTTCCTTCTATATAGGTTATAATACTCATGACCTTCTAAGCTTTCCAACTAAATCTACACAGATTATGACACACATAACCTTTTATGCTTTTCCAACATCCCAACTAAATGTTTGGGATGATTTCTTCTCTGATTATAAAACTCAAGTTCCTACTTATCTAGGGAACACAAGAACCAGAGCAAAGTATATCCTGAAGGCTTATTACATTGTTCTGTGGAGTCTATTCCACTATTGTGATGTAAATATGAGTTTCAAGTAATGTTGATTTTTAGTTCTTTTCTTACCTACAGAGTTAACTACTATATAGCAAAATTTTGCATTTCTTAATTGATATGTAATCAAATTTGAAGCGAGTGGAAAAAACTGATACATAGAATTGATTTTGTTTTCCTCTAAATGCTATAAAACTTTCTTCTCTAAAGCCTAAATTACTTAAAACAGCAAGTTAATACTTCCTTGAACTTTGTTTTTTGTTTTTTTTTTTTCCAATTTTTTACACTAATAAACAAACTTTCCTTAGTTCCATGGTGTAGTGGTTAGCACATCTGCCTTACAACCTTTCCTCCTACTTTACACAGAAAGTGAGACTATCAAATTTAAAATCCAAGTTTTGTTTCCATATATATATATATATATATATATATATATATATATATACACACTCAAAACCATCTCTATCTCCTTATATCTTGTTTCAAATGGAGGAATCATTTTTATTTTCTTTTTATGATCAACATAAAGGTTTACATTTAAGAATTTGCCTTATAGGGATGCCTGGGTGGCTCAGTTGGTTGGACGACTGCCTTCGGCTCAGGTCATGATCCTGGAGTTCCGGGATCGAGTCCCGTGTCGGGCTCCCAGCTCCATGGAGAGTCTGCTTCTCCCTCTGACCTTCTCCTCGCCCATGCTCTCTCTCACTGTCTCTCCCTCAAATAAATAAATAAAAAAACTTTAAGAATTTGCCTTATAATTTATCCTTTCTCTTAAGTATTTTAGTTTCTCTTTTCCTCTGACATATTTTTGTCAGTTTATGAACATGATTAAAGCATATTTATCCTAAATGTCTCCCCAACTTTAGAACTTGTCTGGATGTATTTTAAAATAATTTATAATCTTGGGGCACCTGGGTGGCTCAGTGGGATAAAGCCTCTGTTTTCGGCTCAGGTCATGATCCTGGGGTCCTGGAATCGAGCCCCACATCCGGCTCTCTGCTCCGCGGAGAGCCTGCTTCCTCCTCTCTCTTCCTGCCTGCCTCATTGCCTACTTGTGATCTCTGTCTGTCAAATAAATAAGTAAAATCTTTAAAAAATAAATAAATAAAATAAAATAAAAAATAAAATAATTTATAATTTATAGTAATGAAAATAGCCTATTAGGATACTAAATAATTGCTACTACTATGTATATACTTAATCTAAAATACAAAGTACCTTGAAAAATAACTGAAACCACAAGGGCAAGAAAAATGACTATTTGGAAAAACATATTCTTTAGTTTCACATTATTCAAAAAATAAATACCAGGTGGATAAAGAGAGGCAAATATATATGTGAATATATATGCATGATCTGTTTGAAGAAAAATAAAAAAAAAATTCAATGACAAATTCCACTAAAAAATAACATATATTTTACAATACAATTTTTCCTGAAGAAAAAGGCACAATACTAAAAGTTAAAAGATGTTTTAGGAGTAAAAAATAAAAAAGATTCAGACTGTCTATTCTCCATTAAATGATGCCTCATTTATCAACTGGCAGAGTTGTGTCATGTGTGTGTTTACAAAGTAGTAACAATATTTTCTATTTAATTAATGCTGAACATATGAATGAGTGATTTTAAAATGAATAGATTTTTCACTGAAGGAATTTGCCTACCATATTTTGCAGGTGATTTGATCTTGTATGCTACATTTTCTTGATATTTAATAAAAGGATTTAGTTCAAGAGAAATCTCTATACCCAAAGTAGTTGATTTTTCCATATAAATCTTATAATATTCTAATATAAAACTGTATATTTTTACCAATTCCCTGAACATAAGGAATGAGGCTAATGAGTAAAGTATCAGGTAGATTGTGTGACTCCAACACTCAGACACATGTGATACTTGATATGCATGTGGTTTTCAACAATTGGAAAATATTATATGATTCAATTTCTTACTTTATGTCTACTTCTAAAATTTAGTAGAAAACAGATATAACTGTCATATATTACTTCTATTTAGGATGTTTTGTTTAATGAGTGAAATGTCTGAATTTTTCTCAACCCTGTAAAAATATCTCTGTTTTATTATCTAATAAATAATGTGAACCTTAATATTACCAGTTTAAAAGAAATGGGCACTTAGTCCTTTACTTAGTTCAAAAGTGTGCAATTTTTTCTAAGGATGTTACCTCTACCTGTAATAATATGTTTTACATGTCAGAATAAAGCAATATTCTGAATAAAGCTATATGTCTCCTCTTGAGCTGTTTTTCTATGAAAAAAAGAGCAATAAAAAAAAGGTGTCCAACTTTCTGGAAGAAAATAGCAGCCATAGAATGTGCTATTTCATTTAAAATAATTCATCAATTCATGAACATACGATTAAAAATCAAGCACTATTCCAAGGAACTGGAAATAGAACAGTCAAGAAAATGGACAAAAATCCCTAATTTGTGATGTTTAAATTCTAATGGGAGAGGCACAGGTATTGAACACACAAGTAAAATACATTGTATTCTCAGGTAATAAAGAGAAAGCTATAAGAAAGAAAAGCTGATGATGGGATAGAAAAGAGGAGGTGATTTAAAGTAGGAACATCAAGGAAGTCCTCACTTCAAACAGGACAGTTGAGCATACACCTGAAGGGAGGGAGAGAGCAAGCCATGAATGAAAGTGTCACTACAGAGTGAGAAAAACTGCATAGACTCTCAGGCCAAATGAATGAATGAATGAATGAATGAATAAAGTACGCCTCTGTGTTCATACAACAAAATGAAAGTCTTTGGGCAGGAGTGGAATAAATATGGGTGAACATTCTGGATAAGGTCAGGGAGGTCATCAGGCTTGCAGGAGAAAGGGTGGCTGGAATTTGAAGATCATTCTGAAAGGGAGATAAAAGGACTGAGCAGTTTGAGCAGAGAAGTCACACAATTGGGACTATTTAATCATATCATTCTGGTTATTCTATTGAGAGAACAAAGTGTAAGGAACAGGAACAAGGTGAAGATTATTACAATAATCCTCCTGAGAAGTGATGGTGACTTGGATTAAAGTGGGCCACAGAAGGTAGTGGGAAAGAGTCACCATCTGGAAATTTTTGAAAGTATGCTGATTGGGGGTATGATTTGAAAGATTATGGGATCAAGGGTTACTAGGAATGTTTTGACATGAACAAATTGGGAGTTTGGATTTGGAAATTATCAAGAAAATACCCAGAACTTCATCTGGATTTTTAAAATAGAAATACTAGTATGGTATTATGGTCTAAAATACATGTGAATAATGCAAATAGGGAAGCAATTTGTGGATATCCCTGTTTATTTTTCTCTGCCTATTAGATGCCTAGGCAATCTGGCTATTGAACACAAACTAGAAACTTAAAGAAATGCAGACAGCCTAATAGTTTCCAAGAGTTTCTCTAGAAATTATTAGATTGTGACAACACAAATTATGTTTTCATGTAATTGTAGTACCTCAGTCAAGCCAAACTTGGTGAATTTCTGTGCATACAAATGAATTGTGAGGAGGACTTAAACACATGGGTGGACAGAAGTATATATAATTATTTTAGTTTTTGGAAAATGTTGTAGTTTTTTTTTTGTAGAAAAAGTGATAAAGGATACTGAGGACAGGGGCGCCTGGGTGGCTCAGTGGGTTAAAGCCTCTGCCTTCGGCTCAGGTCATGATCCCAGGGTCCTGGGATCGAGCCCCACATGGTGCTCTCTGCTCAGCGGGGAGCCTGCTTCCCTTCCTCTCTCTGCCTGCCTCTCTGCCTACTTGTGATCTCTCTCTCTCTGTCAAATAAATAAAATAAAATCTTAAAAAAAATGTTTTTTTAAAAAAAAAAAAAGGATACTGAGGACAGGATAGAAACAAAGTTCACTATATTTGAAAGTGTTCATGGATAAAGTAAGGTAGTATTGCATTTCCTCACAACTTCTCACTTCATGTTTATATTAAGGGTGTTGTGTGGCTTCCTTTCAAATATTATTAATTTGAAAGACAACATTTCACATGTTAAATGATGAATGAGGACTCAACTCAGCTGATACTTTGTAACTGCACTGTTATCCATCAGCAAAATCAACTTAAGTCAATAGAAAAACAGTAATAATTTGTAATGCCAATAATATTATTTTGGGAGAAAAACTGGAAGATGTTACTTATAAATATTATCTGAACTCACAAATAATGATCTGAACGCATAAATGAATGAGTCCTATGCAATGAAAAAAATTCTTGTATGTATCACAATTCATTGTGAACTGAGTAGTCTAATAACCACACATAGATTATCTGAGGGGCCCCAAACCCTCCCTTTTAATCTTTAAGAAGAATATACTAGCCTTTCTTTTACAAAATGGGTTTGCAATGATATGTTTTATTCAAAGTTTGTCATGATCACTTTAATTTTCCATTTATAAAGTTATTGCATTATTGTAATGTGATTTTTCCAGATGAGAACAATGACTATTCAACAGTTCTAGGAGAGATATCGTTATCATCTTTAGAGTAGAACAGTTGGGTCCTTTCTATTTCAAATGGCTATTAAACCTTCTGATAATGAAAGTTAGTATATGAATTCACATTGTCTTTAATGACTCTTGCACAGAAGAAAAAGAATCTATTCAATGATATCATTTTTCTTTCCCATCAATATTTTTACTTATCATTATGTAGACTTCTTTCATTTTTCTAAATCACCAACATCTTTATACCTCTTCTATTTAAAATAAGTGCAGGAGTGCTTGGGTGGCTCAGTAGGGTGTCTGACTCTTGCTTTGGGCTCAGGTCATGATCTCAGGGTTCTGAGATCCAGCCCTGCACTGGGCTCCATGCTAGGTGTGGAGCATGCCTAAGATTTTCTCTCTCCCTCTGCCTCTGCCTGCCCTCCCACTCTCTCTCTCTCTTAAAAATAAACAATTACATACAGGATTTCTACCTTTGGTGTCATTAATATTGCTGCCTAATCACTACTATCAGATACTAAAATTTAAGTTATTGATTACCACAATTGGCTTTACCAGTTATGAGATAAAGCTCAGGAATGAGTATTTGGGAAAGCTTTCCTAGATACTTTGGATACATAGATATTCATGTTTGGAAACTACTGTTCTGAAGGACAATGTCAAAGACATTTAACTTGAAATGAAGAAGTGTATTTATGTTAATGTGAGGAAACTTCAACAAGTTATTTTAAAATCCCTATTTTTGTTTCTATTTCCTATTTTCTCTGTTTTCCAGCAGGCTGCCTTCTAGCTACATTTTGTGAGAGGAATACATGTGTCACCAGTCTATCTTGTCCCTTCATTTAATGATAGTAACTATTTTGGATCTAATTTACATTCATTCATGACTTTTGATCTCTGGAACTTATAGTTTAGGTATAAGAGTTAGAAATAAACATATAACCTATTAATTATATGATGTGTCAGATAGTAATAAAGACTATGGGCGCCTGGGTGACTCAATGGGTTAAGCCTCTGCCTTCGGCTCAGGTCAGGATCTCAGGGTCCTGGGATCAAGACCTGCATCAGGTTCTCTCCTCAGCAGAAAGCCTGCTTCCCTTTCTCTCTCTACCTGCCTCTCTTCCTACTTGTGATCTCTGTCTGTCAAATAAATAAATAAAATCTTAAAAAAAAAAGACTATGAAGAAAAGTAGAGTCATCTTGAATAACTGATGGAAAATGCCACCATTTAATGATGATAGAATGGATTTTCAGCTCTGAAAAGTGCATGCATCGAAAGCTCTTCCTTCTTATAGTATATCTTACTATTTTTTAAAATATTTTTATTTATTTATTTGAGAGAGAGAGAGAATGAGGGGGGAAGGCCAGAGGGAAAAGGAGAAGTGGGCTCCTGTCTGAGCAAGGAGCGCAGTGGGGGCTCTATCCCCCTAGGATCAAGACCCGAGCTCTAGGCAGATGTTTAGCAGACTGAGCCACCCAGGCACTCTTATACATTATTATTTTAGTTGAAAATATTCACAAGACTGTAAAAATAATTTAAGAAGAAAAACAGTATGACTCTTTCACAATTTATAAATGAAGTATCTTGATTTTTAAATGTAATATTAAACTGATGCTTATTTTTTATTACTTTCTTTATACTTAAAATTATTTAGTATTACCCCAATACTTTTTTTTTCTTTTTCATTCAAGCATTTACTTTATGGGCTCTGTATCATGTTAGGTCATTGTGCTCTGCTCTGGGCTAGGGATCATGATTATAGCATAATCTACATAGTCAAGTGCCTAAGTAAGAATCCTGGCTGTGCAGATTACCAGTTGCATAAGTTTAAACAAGTTGCTTAAGTTCTCTGCATTTCACATTCTCATCTATAAAATACACATAGAACCATAATAAAATAATGGATATTTTGAAGGATTCAGTGACATAATGTAAGTTATGCAATTACAAACAGCCTGGTACATGGCAAGTCTTAAATAATTATTAACCATCCTTATCATGTGAGGATATATAATTATAAAACTGCTTTCAATATTTTTATAACCTAATTAAGAGAAGTCAATACAAAATATTATGAAACAATCAGCAAATCATAAATAATTGACAAAATTAATTAGAAAAGATGATATGGTGAACATAGTACTGGGTTGATAGAACTGTGACAAATCCTGTACAATTTTAGGGAAGGTTATTTTACACATGGGCTAAGCAAGTGTATTTGTTTGCTTGGGCTGCCATAACAAAGTACTATATACTAGGTGGCTTAAAAAAACATAAATTTATTTTTTCAGAGTTCTGATGTTGACAGAGTTTGTTTGTTCTGAGGTCTCTTTCTTTGACTTGCCAGTGACCAACTTCTTGTTGTGTCCTCCTCATATGGTCATCCCTTAGTCTTTGTCTCTGTATGCAATTGTTTCTTTTTATAAGGACATTAGTTTGAATTAGGGCCTCCCTAATGGTCTCATTTTAACTTAATCATTATTTTTCTTTTTTAAAAATATTTAATTAATTTATTTATTTAGAGAGAGAGAGTACATGAGTGGAGTCTAGTGTCAGAGGAAGAGGAGAGAGAGGATATCAGACTTTGTGCTGAGTGTGGAATGTGATGTGGGGCTCTATCTCACAACCCTAAGATCAGGACCTGAGCTGAAATCAAGAGTTTGGTGCTAAATCAACTGAGCCAACCAGGGGCCCCTAATTTAATAATTATTTAAAGGCCTTATTTCCAAATACAGTCATATTTTAAGGCATTGGGGATTAAGATTTCAACATATAAATTCTGGGGGGAGCACAATTTTGTTTATAGCAATAAGTTACTGGAACCCAGGAATCCATTCTCTCATTTCTAAAATGCAGATGATGTCATTAAAGTTGCATATATTTGCAAGAATTACAAAAATTTATGTAGTGCTTTTAACATAGTGACCATGACTTACTGGTCAATAGGATTAGCACCTCTATCAGAAAATATCCCAAAGGGGAATTGAACACTCACTCTGGGTTAATTTACAGAGGTTTTATTTACAAAGGAATAACTGCAAAGGTGTTAGTGAAGATAAAAAAAACACAAGGGAAAATGTGTCTAGTAGTCTAGAGCTTTTACCATCCCTAGCCATTAAGACATGAAGAAAGACACAGGTTACTAAAACCTGGAAAAAGTTAATATATTGAGCAAAGGAATAAATATCTCTACTTCAAGTTCTTTCTTCCTCTGATTCAATGGCAAGTTTCCCCACTGGTGGAACCCAAATGGAATCCAGAGAGTATGAGCCTTGATGACATGGTCCAAACATGTCAGTCTCTCAAGGAGGAGAGTGAAGAAGAAAAAATAATGTTTTTGGGGGAGTAACTAGGAAATAAATAGCATGGAATATTTGACTATTAGAAGAGAGATAGAAGAATATCCTTAGTATATTTCTCACACTCTCCTTCTCCACGGATAGATACAGACATAGGTAAATACAGATATGAGTATAGATATAGCATATGTATAGATGATGATACAGATTTAGAGAAATGTAGTAATATAGATTTTCATTTCGATATAGACACATAATCCACCATAGCTTTTTTTCTGAAATACCTGAAAGTATATTTCAGATATATTTCTTTATCCCTAAAATTGCATAATTCTTAAGAACAAGGGCATTATCTTACATAGCCACACTACTACACTACAATATTATTCTTATCCATATAGTCTATATATTTGTTGCCAGTCACTCCAATAAATTCCTCTAAGCATTTTTTCCCTCTGACCCAGGATTCAGTCAGTATGTGCCCTGAATGGAATGGCTCTGAAATACTCTGCTCAGCAATGAGCATTTTGTCTCAAGTAAAACTGTCTCCAGTTTTCATGAATTTGAAAAACATCTTAGATTTCCATCGCTGATATACATATGATTTTGTAGTTTATATCATTTATGTCTTCTCATTTAGAAATAAGAGGTCAAGAAAAAGTTCTATGTGCTCTAGAAATAATATTGTTTGAAAATGGTCACCAATTATCTGGAAAAACTGTTAATTCAGAATTTTTACATGATCATCATAATCATTTATGTATTTTGCCAAATCTCTTAATAGAAGAAATAACAATGAATTGGAGCAAGTATTTGTTATATAAGCCAAGCCTGCAAATGTTTTTAAATGTCCATATTTTGTTAAAACTTACTTAGGATATGATCTAGGATGCAGAAGAATATGTATTTAAGATCTCAAATTGCACAGAGATCATGTTTCTCTCATTTTTCTCCCATTTAAATATGAATGGTTGGTCTTGGTCCATGTTATTTTAGAACTAAATCTTTTTTTCCATAAATATTGGACTCGAGTTTAACTGCAATTATGCAAAATGCAATTTTAATAGAATATTTAGTCATATTAGGGAGCTTGAAAAAAGTGATGTGTTTGAAATACAAGTTTTCTTAGACTACTATAATTAACTTTAATAGAAAAGCAGTAAAAAGCAAGGAAAGTCTAAAAATAAAGTTTTATAGACTTACATTTTGTGTTTTTCCCTTAAAGGACTGCTATCTTGTATAGACACACACACCCACATTACAAAATACAATGCACTTAGTTTTGCCTTTGGTACATTAAGCTTGACAAGAAACATACTAAAACGTGGGCATTAATATCCCATGGGGACTCAGTAAAAAGACTTTTAGAATAAAATATATATGTACTCTTTTTAAAATCAAAACTCCATTAGATGAATCTCTACTTTTAAAGCCTTTAGAAAATCACTTTCTTTATCAAGTATCTGAAAATATATTCATTTTGAAACATAACAGTGGAGACATTAGTTTTCAGAAATCAACACAAACTCTACTTAGAATAAATATGTACACATACATAAATTACTTTTGTTTCATTCACAACTATGCCAAAGCTATATTTAAATAGTATTTGTAGTTAATCAAGATTTATCAAAAAAACTTTATATTGATTTTTTTCTCAGAATTTGGGAGATAAAAATGAGATGAATGATGAAAATCCATGTGAATCAAAAGAGTAATGGCACAAAATTTAATGTATTGTGAGAATTCAGTAAGCTGGCTTACCTTGATAAGCCAGACAAAGGGTGTACTTTCCCTCTAAATCCCATCCATCTAAACTATTGGAAGAAACAAGATTATCAGCAGGTCCATTACTCTCTTAAACTTTAAAATCCCTTCATGCTGAAGAATAGCTATTCATTAAAACTTCTACTACCTAGAAAGAGAGGAAAACCTTCTGTCATACTTGCAAGGAATATGTCTCTGGTGACACCAGGATCATAATTTAAGAGAGATTGTCACCTACATGCAACAATTGACTACACTGAAGATTAGGGTTGAGAAGGAGAGAAATACAGAAAGGGTTTCCAGTATCCTTTCTTGGTTAAGTCTTCTTAACCTTGAGTATCTTAAAAATAAATTGTGTGTTGATTACTTTAAATCCATAAAAACAAATGAAAATATTTTTTACAGAGTTAAAGAAATAGATGAGAAACTTTAAAATATTATATGAATCTCTAAAATAGTAAAGTAGAATGTAAACATGTTTATAATTCATCATATTTGTCACCTATAAGATTGACTGATTTACTGACATGCTTTATAAAGTATCTGCAATAGTCTGAACATCATTGCTAACCAAACTTGTATCTTACTGTTTCCATATTTAATCAAAATTTAAATGGGTTTATGTCTCCATATTATACTACACATGAGTACCACACTTCTGTATTAAAAAAAAGGCATATCCTTACTTACAGTCAAATGAAGTTTTTATAATCAAAATAGTATTTTAAAAATTTTATTATGGTATAGTCTATATGTCAGATTAAAGTCTATATATCAGATCTATTTCAGACCTATACTTACATATCAGATCAATATGAAAAATATACAGCTCTATGTGTGCTCCTTGGGGAAAAAAGAATTTAAGTGCTTATTTTTTTTAAGATTACTTATTTATTTGACAAGAGAGAGAGAGAGATCACAAGTAGGCAGAGAGGCAGGCAGAGAGAGATAGGGAAGCAGGCTCCCCGCTGAGCAGAGAGCCCAACATGGGGCTTGATCCCAGGACCCTGAGATCTGGACCTGAGCCGAACGAAGGCACAGGGTTTAACCCACTGAGCCACCCAAGCACTTCTTAAGTGGTTATTTCAAAGGTATCCAGTAGCATTTTGGTCAATAGTAACATTGCACACAGTTGGTATTAGATGTTTCTAACTCACATGAATGTTTGTGCTGGGATGTTTGCATTCCATATGGAACCAGTCTTCCAAGGGCAGTCTCACTTAAGTTCTACCAGAGAATAAACAGAGAAAAAGGCATTCAATTTCTTAAAAAATTCTATTAAGTTTGATTGTTTTAATCCCTTAAGATACTTTTACAAATGTGGAGTTGAATATGTCTGTTTCATTCTGCTTTAAGATGCATACTAAAGTTAACCTGGCAGTATTTGTATTAGACCAGTCCCCGAGTAAGCTTTTCAAACCAACCAAGAAAAAATATCCATTACATAAAATCAATTACTTTTCGTAGATTGAACTTTAGTGCTATTTTATTAATGATTGGAGGGTCACTCACTTCTACATTGAAAAGAAACCCTGAAATTTCTAAAGATAACTATTCCCATCATATTTATGTTTTATGACTCATACATTTATCTTTGATTTATTGTAGGACTATATTACATAAAAATAATTAATAACAACATGAGGTAGAATCTTTTGTAAAATTGCTATGCACATAACCCAATTTCACAACAGCTTTTTCAATCACTAGTAACTGCTTACTCAGAGGCCATACATGGCATAAGTTAATATCAAAGAGCCTCAAGTGTGCTTCTCTTTTCAACCTATGTTAAAGTCTTTAATCAGGTCCATTTCCTTGAACCCTCCTACCAATTACTATGTGTTTATCTCTATCCCTACTCCAAGACTTACTGTTTTGACATAGATCCCTTTATCAAGCTGCTACAATTATACATTTCAAATCATCTGATCAACTTTTAATAAAGTCAGTGACTGATAAATCTGGCCATATTAAAATCAAGAACTTCTATTCATCAAAAGAGAATATTAAAATCAAAGAAAAGCGAGTGTTGAGTTAAATAATTGTGACCCATTAACCAAGAAAGACTCATATTCAGAATATATAAATACCATTTATATATATATATAATTTGATATATATATCATACTTGATATATATATTTATATATATTTGATATATATACATGTATTTGATATATATGTATATGTATATATACATATATATACATATATATAGATATATATTTGTGTGTGTGTATAGTTTCTCTGGAGGACCATAACTAATATGGCTAGTATTCTACTTAATCTCTTACCTTGCCTCCCTGCTTATCATCCCCTTTTTCTCCAATCCTTTCTCTCAAACTGTGGCCTGAGTTTTTTTTTCTATTTACACATCTGAATATTTTATTCCCTTGCTTATATTTTTAGCTTTTTTATTAATCATATATTGATATTATGACAATAATATTTGGATATTGAACATTTGGATATTATAACAGGATAATACCTCCTTTGCTTTAATTTACTAATTTATTCATTCATTCATTCAACAAATATTTACTGCATATTTACAGTGCATTGTGCTGGACAAATAGGTTATAGCAATGTGCAAGGCAAGGCAAAATCCCTTTCCTCATTGAACTTACACGTAGAGAAATAGTAACCTGATTAATAAATAAAATATGTACTATAATTTCAAGTACTAACTAATATCATGAAGAAAAAGAAAATGTATAAGTGGATTGAATCTAACAGAGGATTGCCATTTCAGATGCAGTGGTCAGGAGGGACCTGTGCAAGGAAATGATAAGTAAACAAAGACAGAATATAGTCAAAACACTATATAATAAAGAAAGAATTCTAAGTAGAGGTACAAGTAGTAAATGTCTTTTTGATTTATGATAATACTGAAGAGCAGTGGGAAATTATGATCATCACAATACTTAGAAATGGATCTTTTGGGGTACTATATGGAAAACCAAAATGAAAGTGGGTCCATATTATATTTGATATCCCCATACCAATTTTAGGTATAATACACAGTTAAATCGGCAAGGCCATACACAAAAGAAAACACAGGTGGGGAGCCTGTGTGGCTCAGTTGCTTAAGCATATGACTCTTGGTTTCAGCTGAGGTCACTATTGTGAGATCAAGTCCCACGTAGGACTCTACACTGGGCATAGAGCCCACTTATGATTTTCCCCCCACCCCCTCCCCACCATCACATTCTCTCCCAAAAAAAAAATAATAATAAAGAAAAACATGGACAAATATCTTTATGATGTTAGTACAGCAAATATTTTTTTTAAAAAGATACAAAGGACATGAAATATAAAGTCAATGACCAATAAATCTGACCACATTAAAATTAAGGACTTCTATTCAACAAAACAGAACATCAAAGTCAAAGAAAAATGAGTGTTGAGTCTAATAATTGTGACCCATAAACCAACAAAGGCTCATATTCAGAATATATAAATACAGCTATAAATGAATTAAAAACAAGTCTCCCAGTAGAAAAATGGGAAAACTCCTTAAAAGAGCACTTCATGGGGCACCTGGGTGGCGCAGTGGGCTAAAGCCTCTGCTTTCGGCTCAGATCATGATCCCAGAGTCCTGGGATCGAGCCCCGCATGGGGCTCTCTGCTCCTCAGAGAACCTGCTTCCTCCTCTCTCTCCCTGTCTGCCTCTCTTGCCTACTTGTAATCTCTGTCTGTCAAATAAATAAATAAAATCTTAAAAAAAAGAGCATTTCATAATGGAGAAAATCCAAATATCAAATAGCATATAAAAAGTGCTTAGCTTCACTTGTAATTAGAGGAATGAAAATTAAAATCAGAATGTTATATACCACATACTCACAAACATTAAATGTCTAACAAAACCAAGTGTTAGAGAAAATGTGGATTGATATAATGCTGTTGGAGTAGAGAATGATAATTTTTATTTGCAGAACAGTTGGGCCCATATCCTCAAAGTGAATATCTCTAGTTGAATACGACTAATTTAATACTTTGTTATATAACCTATAGTATTGCATGCTTATGTGTGGTAAGTTAAATGTATAGAATATTTATAACAGCATTATTCATAATTATCCCAGCTGGAAACAAACCAAGTGTTTGGTAGGAGTATGGATTAATAAATTGTGCTATATCTATACAATGTTATAGCTACAATGAGCGAAGTTAGAGAAAATAATATGTATATCGATCCTCAATATAGATAAAATTTAGAGACATGATTTAGCCACCCAAAGCCAGAAAAAGAGCAAAACAAAACTGCACGTGGGTGGTATGAATGTATAAATTTATATACATTTTTTAAAAGCACTAAATTGTATTGTTTATTGATACATAATTACACAAGTGTAAGAAGTATAAAGAAAAACATGGAAGTAATTATCACAGATATCAGAGCTGAGATAACCTCTATGAAAGAAGAAAGAAATTATGACCAGGAAAACACACACGGGAGCTTTCTAGGGGTATTGGCAATATTCTATTTCTTTAACTAAATAATGCTTACATTAATTAGTTATATATTATTTAAGATGTACATTTATATTTCATAGATTTTATGTTATAGTCCATAATAAAAATATTATAGCTTGAGTGTAAATGTCTCATTCTGAGTGAAATGGGGTGCTATTACATCGCTAAGAGGAGAGGAATAATACGACTTTCCATTAATTTAAGTAATATTTATTAACCAACTTTAATATTCTAGTTGTTTGTTAAAAGTCCATAGAGAAAACCATCAAAATATCTGCTTTAATGGTATTTACACATATATGTGCTTGTGTAACCAACATGATACATATGTAAGTTATGTATTATAAAATTTGTTTGTTATGATTCAAGATAGGATGATGAGAGTAAATACAAGGTGGGAGTTTCCAGGTTAAATGGGATGGACATGAAAAACTTAATGGGTTAGCAAACACTTGTACAAAGTGAGGGGAGTTAGACATATGCTGCTTACAGCCAATGCAGACCCTAATGCAGAACAGAACAGTGGTCCCTGAAAATATGTTCAAGTCCTAACCCCCAGTAGCTATGAATGTGAAATTATTTAGAAATAGATCTTTTAGGGATGCCTGGGTGACTCAGTGGGTTAAGCCTCTGCCTTCAGCTCAGGTCATGATCTCAGGGTTCTGGGATTGAGCTCCACATCGGGTTCCCTGCTCATCAGAGAGCCTGTTTCCCCCTCCTCTCTGCCTGCCTCTCTGCCTACTTGTGATCTCTCTCTGTCACATAAATAAATTTTTAAAAAAATGTTTAAGAAAAGAGAAATAGATCTTTTATAGTAGCAATTAAATTACCATTTTCAAAATGAGATAATCCTGGATTTAGAGTGGGCCCAACTCTAATGATCTTTTTTTATAAGAGAAAGGAAGGGAGAGTTGGGGTACAGAGATACCCAGGACAGGAAACCATGTGAAGATAGAGCAGAGGCTGGAGTTACACAGTACCAAACTGAAATATGCCCGGAATTACCGAAAGCTGAAAGAGGCATGGAAGGATTTTCCCCTGAAGTCCTCAGTAGGACCTAAGCACCTAGACACTTTGATTGCAGAATTCTGGCCTTTACAACTGTGAAAGAATTGTTGTTTTAAGCCACCAAGCTTGTGGTATTTTTTTTTTTAAGATTTATTTATTTGAGAGAGAGAAAGAGAAAACATGAGCAGTGGGAGGGGCAGAGAGAGAGTGAGAGACTCTCAAGCAGATTCCTTGCTGAATGTGAAGCCTGACACAGGACTTGATCTCACAACCCTAAGATCATGACCTGAGCCAAAACCAAGAGTGGAACATACAACCAACTGAGCTATTCAGGCACCTTTTGTGGTAATCTTTTATAGCATCCCAAAGAAATTAATACAAGCAGCATTTGGGGAATGTGAATGTTATTCTTCATTCATTTGCTTGATTTTTAATATTTGCTCATCTCTCTATACATTGAGGGTGGAAAGCCACTAGCCTATGAACATCTTAAGTTTTCACATTACATTGAATATTTTTCTGTATATATCTAATTAATTCAATAAAATATGAAGTGTGAATACACAGGAATAGTTTCTTATTTATTCATTTATTTAATAACTGAACATAATGTCATGTAAAATTGAAAATTGAAGAAAACATACTAAATTTTTAATTTTTTAGAATCTAACCCTATGGAAATAATAATTCTGGTATATTCTATTTCAAATGTTATATCCATATATTCAATAAGATGATAGTGATCATTGACTTTTAGTATCTTCCTTTTTAATTTAACTATGAACATTTTATCATACAATTAAATAATTTATAAAACATGATTTTTAAGTGGAAGCATTGTGTTTCATTCTTTAAATATAAAATAATTTATTTAGCTAATCCTTTAGTTCTGAAGTTCAGTTTTTTTCCTAGCACTTTACTGTTCTATATCTATATGGTCTTTATCATTTCCATGCAATGAATTCTTAGATTTAGAATTATTCTGTTGAAAGTTATGACCCTTTAAAAGATCCTGTTTAATCTCATCAAAAAGCTGTCCAAGAAGTCTGTTTCAACAGAAACCACATCCAGAAGTAGTGCTTAAGGGGGTAGCATGAAGGGTTTCAAGAATAGCTTTATAGTCCATTCAAACCCCAATTGTATCACATAGTCTTTCATTTCGGGAAGATAATTGAATTCATTTTTTTTTTAATTTAGAAATTGGGGAAATAATACAACTGATCATGTAGAATGGTTTTGAGGCTTAAGGGTAGTTTATGTAAAGTATTTTAACTCAATGCCCAAAATATGAGTAATCTCTTAATAAGGGGTTATAGGATATGTCTGAAAAATTGTTGCTTTCCGACACTTATTACTGTAAGTACCTGTGCCCTTGTTGTCTGCTGCCTAGCCCTTGGTTCTACATCACATCTTTCCACAGTATACACTGAGAGTGATATTCTACTGGAAACTTTTCTAGTTACTCTTAAGTGCCACTGCTGCTTCTTGGTTGGTAAACTTGCCCAGCTCTCAGCAATACAGCAAATCTTATAGCCCATTCCATTGCTACCTCATGTTACCCTTTTCTGTGTGGGTCAGGAAATATCATACATACCAATACTACTATTTTTTTTTTAAGATTTTACATATCTGTTTTAGAAGGGTAGAGGGTAAGGGAGAGGGAATTTAAGCAGACTCTATGCTGAGCATGGAGCCCAACACAAGACTCAATCTTGTGACCCTGAGATCATAACCTGAGCTGAAATTAAGATCCAGACATTCATCTGACTGAGCCACCCAGGTGCCCCTAATCCTACCATTTTCAGAGAATTTTCATATAATTTCTATTCTTTAATCTCATAATTTTCACAGAGTAGATACCATTCAGTATTTATTACATGAATAAATGCCAGGAAGTATTTTCATATATTTGGAAAACTATGGCTAATGTCTTTTTGTCCAATACTGCATGCCATATATGCCAAATAACTGAATATTTAGTATATATAAAGATAAGTACTTTATACTACATTGTTAAGAGGAGCTACATTTTTTTCCTGATAAATACATTATTAATGGAATAAATGTACTAAGGCAAGTAGGAAGCATTCATATTTCAAATAAAATTCAAAATAGTGTTTTCTTTTTTTTAAGATGTTTTATTTATTCATTTGAAAGTGAGAGAGAGAGAGCACAAGCAGGGGGAGAGACAGAGGAAGAGGGAGAAGCAGACTCTCCACTGAGCAGGGAGCCTGATGTGGGACTCTATCTCAGGACTCTAGGACCATGACCTGAGCCAAAGGCAGATGCTTAACCATCTGAACCACCCAGGCATCCCTCAAAATAGTGTTTTCTACATTCTTGAAACATTTTCCAAAAAGGCAGGAAAAAGTAATAACTAATTTTAATGACCAAATAATCACAGATACTTCCTCAATTCTTATGGTTTTTACCAGGACTGTGTTAGATACCAAACACTAAAATCCAAAAGAAGACAAGACCTTTGCCTACTCTATGATGATGCTCTAAACCCAAGCACATTAAAACAAATCCAAAGCAATTTATTCATTTTCAGTAACAAGTATGCAAACTAAAATCCATATGGTAAGCAAAAATATTTGTGATTGATTTGAAGGTAATAACAAAGCAGATTAAGTATATATAGAAATACTGACCATTATACATATATTGAAATCTTAGCAGAATAATGGCTTTCATGATCTCAGCAAAATGAAAGACCCACTTAGCATTATAAACTAATCACCGCAGAATTGTTAGCAGAAACTTAAAGTTGCCCTCATAATTACTAATGTGATGCCAAAGGAAAGAGAACTAAAGAAAAGAGAACAAGAAAAAAGTGATCAAAATCAAAATGGCTTCTATGGAATTTTTTTTAAAGGGAGTAGAGAGAAGCAAGTGGAAATAAAGCCTTGATAATCCCGAAGTGTATTCTACACAGTCCCCAGTGGAACCATGCCCTAATTGAATACAGAAAGAACACTCATTAACACATTCTTCATGGCTTTCCCTCCCTTGTCTGACTCACTCTCCTCGCTCATTTATTTCTGCTCCTCCTTGGTATTAGCCTCCAGAAAAGTACTCACAGGCAGCATCCTCTCCCCCCACATACCACAGACAAAAAAATGTATTAAATTAATATGTGAACACAATTTAAAAAAAAAAAACTCAAGGAAGATAAGCTTGGAACTCATTCATTCTCTCCTAACCCAAATATTGAAACCCATATACAAATGACATATATATACATACATAGAATATTTATCTCCATAAACTAAATAGTACCTAGGTATCAGAATTATGATCCTTCATTTGCATGCACCCTCTTCCTACATGTCTTTCTTCTCGAATGTCTCTACTCATGCCAGTCTGTCTGGTCCATTTTTTTAAAATCCATTATCAAATGCTATTTTCCTCATCCTGTCAACTAGATATTAAACACCAACACTTTGCGTTATATCTCTTTAGAATACATTTACTTGTCTGTGGTATGTGGGGGGAGAGGATGCTGCCTGTGAGTACTTTTCTGGAGGTTAATACCGAGGAGGAGTAGAAATGAGTGAGTGAGGAGAGTGAGTCAGACAAGGGAGGGAAAGCCATTAAGAATGTGTTAATGAATGTTCATTCTGTATTCAATTAGGGCATGGTTCCACGAGGGACTGTGTAGAATACACTTCAGGATTATCAATACACTTCAGCACTGTATTGCAAACTTGCATCATCCATTCATTCAAGAAATATTTGCAAAACCTTGACATCTGACAAGGATTAAGCCAGACTATGCGGATTAAGAATAAGCAAAGCAGACACAACACAGGTTGTCATGGAATTTATAGATTAGTGAGGAGATAGATATCACTGACCATATCATAAGTGTCATTTTTGAAGAATATAAAGTTATATGGCATTAAGTAGGGGAGCAACTTTGTACACCATTACATAATCAGTTATTTCTCATTAGGGACTCTGTTTTATGCATCAACATCGAGCAACTACCATAGCATCATGTATACAGTAGGTATCTCTAAGTATTTGAAATAAAAGAAGTTGAAGAGTTAAGAGACTATCAATAAGGTAAGGGACTTACTACATACAAAGACATTATTTGCTGACATATCAGATAAAGGGCTAGTATCCAAAATCTATAAAGAATTTATGAATCTCAACACTCAAAGAACAAAGAATCCAACCAAAAAATGGGCAGAAGACATAAACAGACATTTCTGCAAAGAAGACAACCAAATGGCCAACAGACACATGAAAAAGTACTCGATATCACTCAGCACCAGGGAAATACAAATCAAAACCACAGTGAGATACCACTTCATACCAGTCAGAATGGCTAAAATTAACCAGTTGGGAAGTTGGCGAGGATGTAGAGAAAGGGGAATACTCCTACACTGTTGGTAGGAACGCAAGCTGTTGTAGCCACTCTGGAAAACATACGGGGGGTTCCTCAAAAAGTTGAAAATAGAGCTACCCTATGACCCAGCAATCACACTACTGGTTATTTACCCTAAAGATACAAACATAGGGATCAGAAGGGGCATATGCACCCGAATGTTTATAGCAGCAATGTCCACAATAGCCAAACTATGGAAAGAGCCTAGATGTCCATCAATAGAAGAATGGATAAAGAAGATGTGATTATATATATATATATATATATATATATATATATATATACACACACACACTATGCAGCCATTAAAAAACCAAAAACTGTAATCTTGACACTTGCAAAGACATGGATAGAACTAGAGGGTATTATGTTAAGTGAAATAAGTCAATCAGAGAAAGACAATTATCTTGTCTTTTTACTCTCTGATATGTGGAATTTGAGAAATAAGACAGAGGATAATAGGCGAAGTGAGGGAAAAATGAAACAAGATGAAACCAGAGGGGGAGACAAATCAAACCATAAGAGACTCATAATCTCAGGAAACAGACTGAGGATTGCTGGAGGGGAAGGGGGATGGGAGGGATGGTGCGGCTGGGTGATGGACATTGGGGAGAGTATGTGCTATGAGGAGTGCTGGGAATTGTGTAAGACTGATGAATCATAGATCTGTACCCCTGAAACAAATAAAACATTGCATGTTAATTTTTTAAAAATGTATTATTTTCTTTCTTTGATCCCATCAATGAAAAAAATGTAAGCAGTTTTGGGTGATTAATTTAAGTGTGTTTTTGCTGTCAGCTGAGGTGGCATAGCAGAAATAGTTTTTTTAATTCTTAAGATACGTTTATGTGTAAATGCACATTTTTGCATGTGCTCCACTTAAATTTTAGTATAGATTTTGTCATTGATTTTTGAAAAATGGGCTACAGGAATTTCTATTTAAAAAGCTAAACCACATATGTAATTGAAAATGTTTCAGAGCCTCTACTATATTCCTCATTAGATCATCCTTTGAATTAAAATTGAGTTTATAACACGGGGTCAATACCTCCCATACTAGTAATTAGAATTGTTTGGGCAAAAGGTCAAAGTTCTAGACTCCAGATGATATCATCCATAAAAATTATGTTTTCAATGTTTTTATGTGTTACTAGAAATATGAGAATCAAATTTTATAATGAGATTTCCACATATTAAAACCTACAGAAAATAACCTGCTAGAAAATATCTTCCCTGAGACCTTTTTTGTTCATTGTCATGTTTTATATTTTCTAAGCTACAATACTCAGAAATGAACAAAAATAATGTATTTCTCCTTCGAGTCTGGAAGGCAGATCATATGACTATTGCTAGAGCACAATCACAGGGTAGTAAAGGCCTGAACTAATTGTTAATACCAAAAGTTCCAGCACTTCAACTTTACTTATTGTGAAGCACTGCTTTTATTTTTTTTAATTTTTTATTTTTTTATAAACATGTAATGTATTTTTGTCCCCAGGGGTACATATCTGTGAATCACCAGGTTTACACACTTCACAGCACTAACCATAGCACATACCCTCCCCAATGTCCATTACCCCACCCCCTCTCCTGACTCCCTTCCCCCCAGCAACCCTCTGCATTTGCCAAGTGTTTAAGGCCTATATGGCACTATGCTAGTGCCATCTTTTATGGTACTTTCAAGAGTGTAAAATTGGTGACTCATGGATGGATGTTTCCATGTTACAAAAATTTCCAATGTTCGACTTTATGTTCTCTCCCTTTTGATTCAACCTCCTCTAAATCTATTCCATGCATAATTCCCCCGTTATACTTGTATTTGTGAGCAAGATCCTTCAGCTCCTTTAATGTGTAGTCTCTATTCCCCTTTAACAACTCAATCCATCCCTCCACTGTGATACTGGGATTCGCATATGCTTTTCCTCTGGTTGCCAGGGGAGGAGGTAGCAGTAAAAGCTAAGGACAAGCATTGCCTTATGACACTTCTGCAGGATTGCAAATTAAGGGAAGTCAATATCTTTTAAGATATTGATTTTAAGTGGGCCATTTTTGTTGGCACAGTGGGTTCAGGAGAATCTGGGATTCTAAAATTCTTTACTGTTTTTTGTTTGTTTGTTTGTTTTTTGTTTTTTTTTAAGCTTTTTTTTTTTTAAAAAAGATTTCATTTATTTATTCGTCAGAGAGAGAGAGAGTGAGTACTGGCAGACGGAGGCAGAGGGAGAAGCAGGCTCCCTGCCAAGCAAGGAGCCCGATGTGGGACTCGATCCCAGGACACTGGGATCATGACCTGAGCCGAAGGCAGCTGCTTAACCAACTGAGCCACCCAGGAGTCCCAAGTCTTAACTGTTTCTATCCAGTCTCATACATCCCAACTCATATGGTCTCATTCCTTATTATCTTCACCCTGACTTTGGTGTAAAAGAATGTAACCTTACCTAAAGTTCCAACACTCTTATAATTACCCTGAGCCTTGTCTATCCTGTCTGATCATAATTGTAGGAAATCAGTTTCCTTAAATGCTGCCAAGGAAACAATCTCTCATATTCTGCTTGAATTGTTAATTACACTGTGCCTCTCATTATTTCTCTTCATTGAACCAATAACATTAAGTAACTGCCACTTAATTCCACAGTTCTTACAGTCACTATTTCTTGATACTTGTCTATTAACATCTGTACTGTGCAAGACAGTATTTTTTTTCTTTTTCCCCAAAAAGTATCCCAACCAAACTCCTCACAGCTAAACATTTCAACAATGTCACTGTTACAGCATTCTAGGAGCTAGTGATACTCCACCTTCTACCAGTAATAGGGTCTTTATTGCTAGCTGACTTACTGCTAGCCAACTGAGAAATGAACCATATCTTAAATCTCGTTTTTGAGTATTTCTAGGACAACTTCTGGTGTCAGCTCTCTTAGATTCATTTTGTTGAGACAATGAAGCAGGTTCTGTGCAAAGAGGTTCATTGGTGTAAGCTCTTGAGTAACACACTTGTGAGAAAGTGATGAACAGCAGAAGTTGATATACAACATGTCAACTGAGGTCTCAAGTGATCCATTTTGGGAATTGTCCAAAACTGAGGCAAGAGAACGAGGTCTTTTAATCTCTACATTAACCGGGCATTTTCTGTGAGCCTTCCATGAAGGAAACTGTTTCCTATATTGGGGGTATTGGTCACACCTATGAGCCATCAGCAGGTGATAATCCCAATACCTGGAGGGTGAATGAGTTTCTCTATAGAGGGGATGTGAACAAGGAGGAAAGAGAATGTCTTAGTCCATTCAGATTGGTATAACAAAATACCAGTGACTTGATAGCTTATAAACAACAGAACTTTACCTCTCACAGTTGTGGAGGCTGGAAGTCTGAGATCAGGGTATCACCTTTGTTGGGTGTGTGCCCTCCCATGCCACAGATTCTCCATATCCTCCAATAGTGGCAAAGCCTAGGGAGTTCTGAGTGATCTTTTTCATAAGAGAAGTAACTTATTAATGAGGAATGAGTATCCCCCAGTGACCCCATCTTCTATACCAGCATGGCAAAGGAAACAACAGAGTAAAAACATAAGTTACAGAATGGGAGAAAATATTTGTAAACCATTTATCTGGTAGGCAGTAAATTTCCAAAATATGTAAGAAACTCCTAGAACTCAATAGTAAAATAATAAATAACCTAATTTAAAAATGGGCAAAGAATTTGAATAGACATTTCTCAAACAATATATACAAATACCCAGTAGGTATATGGAAAAGACACTTGTCATTAATAATCCAGGAAATGCAAAACAAATCAACAATGAGGTATCATCTCACAGCTCTCAGAATGCCATTTATTTTTTTTAAAACTAACATTTTGTGTCAACTACACTCAGAAATAAAAACAACCCACAAATGTTGACAGGAATGTAGAGAAACTTAAACACCTGTACATTGTTGGTGGGAAAACAAAATGGTGCAGCCAGAGTGCAAACAGTACAGAGGTTCCTCAAAAATTTTTAAATACAATTATCAAATGATTAACCAATCCCAGTTTTAGATACTAATTCAAAACAACTGAAATCAGGATCTCGAAGAGATATTAGCATTCTTATGTTCACTGCAGTATTATTCACAGCAGTCAAGATATGGCAACAACATACATTTCCATTGCTAGGTGAACAGATAAAGAAAATGTGATATATGCATATGATGAAATAATTTTTAGCCTTTAAAGGACATTATTCCAAGTGAAATAAGCCAGCTACATAAAGATAAATACATCAAGATTTTACTTACACAAGGCATCTAAATTATCAAATTCATAGAATCAAAGAGTAGAATGGTGGTTGCCAAGGATTGGAGGGAGAGGGTAATAGGGCATTTCTAATGGAAGGCCATGACAGTTTAGTTGAGCAAGATGAATAAGGTCTACAAATAGGCTGTATAATGTTGTACCTATATTCAACAAAGATTTATACTTAAAAATAACAGACTAGATCTCATGTGTTATCACAATAAATATAGAAAAAAATTAACTAATATAGATTGTAGGTATCAAGATCCATAAAAATGTATTTTTGCCTAATAATTCAACCTTTAATCACAAATAATTTACCCTAACTAGAAAAAAAAGTTTTACGGCTAAATATTTAAGCAGGTGAACATCCATATAAAATCACTTTTAGAATTATAAAAGGGCTGCGAGAACAAAAGCTTCCTCCCTTCTAATTAAAAAAAAAAAAAGAAGACAGTATTCATATTTGACACTTGTGCATTAGATTCCTTTGGTTGAATAAAAAAGAAGGGTTTGGTGTAATTCCTGATGGGGTATGTTACCTTTCATGCCATAGTTTGTGAAGTGTAGTTGTGATTTCCCTTTCAATTGTCATAGTCAGGCAGAAATTAAGAAAAAAAAAAAAAGAATCAATTAAAATACAAAGACTAGGTTAAGCAAGAAAAAAAAAGTCTATATTTTGAAAAAAAAAACAAAATTTGGGGGACACCTGGATGACTCCATCAGTTAAGCAACCAACTCTTGATTTCTGCTCCGGTCATGATCTCAGGGATATGTGATAGAGCCCTGTGTCAGGCTCTGTACTCAGGGTGGAGCCTGCTTGAGATTCTCTCTCTCCCTCTCCCTTGGCCCCCACTCCTGTTTGTGCTCTTTCTCTCTCAAACAAAACAAAACAATACCCTAAATTTGTAAAACCTCTTATTTATATAGAATTCTAAATAAAAAAATATATTACTTTGCTTAATCCTTTTAACAACAATGTAAGTCAGACAAGCTAAACTGCATTAGCCCCATTTTGCAGGCAAGAATGGAAAAATTATTCCCATATTAAGTAAAAGACAGACATCATTTTAAAATAATTTGATTTCACAATGCTTTAGTAAAAATGTTGAATTTATTAAATTGATATGTGGTTCCTATGAATTCTCAATTTTCCTAATGAAACTTTCCACAATGTTTGCATATTGAAATATTGGTAAAAATTGAAAACTGCTTTTTATTTTAATATTAAGCATCAAAGTCACAGTTAACATTTTTAAATTAACATTTTAAAACATTTGGTAAATGGGGATGGATTACCAAAGAAATTTTTCCTGTCAATGTCCTATCTTCTCATGTCTAGGTTCATTTTTTATTAAGTTTATGTACAGAGTATGTTAGACATACTATAGTATGTTAGACTATAAGCTAAGGAGATGATAGACATTTAAATCATTTGTATTTGAAAGAATAAATATTCAAACTAACATCTTCTTTCTGGCTCCTCCAGAAACTGATAAAGTTATCTGTTATAGAAGATGTTTTATTCTAACCATGGCACCAGGAAGGATATTAAAACTTATTTAGTGACATCGTCTGGTGAGAGTACAGTTGAACAATACTGCATTATATGAAAAACAGCACATTCATTTTGGGGACACTTTTTATTGCATTTTCTTACAGTGGATTTCTATTCACGTTCGTTTAGCAGTTAGCAAGAGCAAAGAAAAACAAAATGTTCTATATTACCTACACATACAGTGTTACCATCCAAAAGACTTTCCTTTGGAATAAAATTCTGATGAGGTCATTGGAACTCATTTTTTGAAAATGGAAGACATGAAAAATTACATATGGATTACATTTTTTAAAGAGAGATCATTTACTTACCTGTTATCTTTTAGCTTAATTAAGGAGGAATTACACAGTTTTCACAAAGAGACTTATATTTCAAATACAGGGCATGGGAGACATCTAATGGGTCCAATATAGGTAAAAATACTAAGAAAATTTACTTTTTAAATTAATTTTTAGGGGTGCCTAGGTGACTCAGTTGGTTGAGCAACTGCCTTCAGTTCAGGTCATGATCCTGGAGTTCCAGGAATCCAGTCCCACATTAAGCTCCTTCTCAGTGGGTGTTTGCTTCTCCCACTGCACTTCCACCTCTCATGCTCTCCTTCTCTCTTTCTCTCTCTCTTATTCTCTCTCTCAAATAAATAAAATCTTTTAAAAATTAATTTTTATTGATATTTTGTGATCTAAGGGAATCCACTCACTTGTTTAAGTAAATAAAAATGTATATATATTTGCCACGTGGCAGGAAACAAACAACTTCAATTTCTTCTCTTGTTTCAGAGAAACATTTTAACGTTTTGCCCCCCCCCCCCAGGAAATTCTTCACTGTGTTAAAATCTAAAGTGTAAGTGTAGGGGATAGTATAACAAGGCTCTTGAATATTGGAGCACATCAAATCAGATTCTAACTGGTAATCTGGAAACACAGGTGGTTCCGAACTCTAGAGACTTAGAGGAACCAAATCTGGCACAAGGCAAACAAACTCACAAACTCAAGCAGATGCATTTCATTGCAACCATACTTAAATAAGAATCCTCAAGACTGTGAAAAATGACTAAAATAGATAACCCACCTTTTCTATTTTATGGGATCCAAACCAAGTCTCCCCTCTTATTTCCTCTAACAACTCATGGAGGTGTTTGGGTGAAAGCTGGGAAATAAAGAAGCAGGAGATAGAGTTAAAAAGAAATCTAGAAGTTCTAAGTCATCTTTCATTTGAGGAATAGACCAATTTTTTTGATGCATATTTTGACATCAAAATCACTCTTTCTAATTCCACAAAACAAATCCTATGCTTCCCATGGACTTCTACTTATTCATTCACTCTCTTTAGATAATTTGAGACAAAATTTATTGACCTCAGTTAATGTAGGTGAGAAATTTTGGAGTGACTTACCTGGGTGACCCTGACTTAGGGTCTTTTTGACAGGTTTCAGTCAAAATATCAGCCAAGGCTACGGTCAGCTGAATCATGACTGGAGCAAGAGATTTACTTCTAAGGTGACTTACTCACATGGATGAATAATTGATGATGACTATTGGTGGGAGGTCTTAGTTTCTCCCAAATAAACTGCTTGATTATCTTTGTAACCTGGCAGCTGGCTTTCCCAAAATGGGCAATAAGAGCAAGAACCAGGCAGAGCTATACTGTTCATAACCTAGCTTTCAAAATCACATTGCTTCACCTTTCCCAGATTATGATAATTAAAAGAGAGTCATTAAATCTAAGCATATTCAAGGGAAGGGAAAGCAGACTGCATCTTTCAAAGAGTAGACTATCAAAGGATTTGTGAACAAATTTTAAAACCAGCACATTCACTCATTCAGCACTGGGTCTGTCCATTTATGCATTCAACAAACATTAACAAAACAGTCCATACCTTCAGGTGATGGAATGAATTTTCTAAAAAGAGCAGTACAACATTGATACTTTCCTTCTTCCTTAATAAGGAAATGAGAGTTTGCAATGAGGATTAACAGTATTGCCCTTCAATTTGTCTCCCAAACGTAAGATAATCCTACCCAGCAAAAATCTAATTCAATAATTCATTTGGATTCATTATGTCCTGACAATGAAATACAAAAATTAACAGTTTCTTATGCTCCAGTTTTGATCAAGAGATGACCAAACAAGGTATAAGAACATATATTTGTCAATGGGAATTATAAGAAAAGTCCTTTATGGGCTTTTATCCAAACTTCATGTTAATCTTATACTTACATAACTTCCCTCATTTAATAGTAAGCCCTGGAGTCAGATTCTAAAATATTAATAATCATAATCACCCATAATCATAAGAATTTACTAATCTAAAAAAAATTTACCCATTTGAAATCCAACCAAAGTTGGATTCCAAAGTTTATGTTCTTTTCACTTCTCAGTGGACATAAGTTGACCAAAAAAAAAAGTTGGAACACCTTCAGCTAATAAATTATTTAGCCAAATATTTATTTTAAAACTTTGTTTCTTACTTACTGAAAGAATTTTTGAAACCAAATCTTGCCCTCTTCCTTAATTGAGGCATTTTTCTAAAATACTGTTATCCAAAACTTATAAAATGCACACTAATTAACTCTTACCATCCTAAGTATCAATAGATTTTAACACTTGATGAAATTTATCTGCAATATATCTCTGAATAAAGACAGAGAGAGATCAAAAATAAAGTGAAGCAGTAAAACATTAACAGAGTTAAGTGAGGACTGTCTTAAATAGTAAATTGTCCTGAATTCTATTTAATCATCTCTGATCAAATTTTAAAAATCATGGTGGCCCATTATCTCTCCAGTTTCTTAGATGATTCTTTTTTAAAGGTTTTATTTATTTTTTTATTTGTCAGATTGAGACAGAGAGAGCACAAGCGGGGGAGCTGCAGGCAGAGGGAGAAGCAGGCTTCCTATTGAGCAAGGAGCCTGATGAGGGATTATATTCCAGAACCCCAGGATAATGACCTGAGTCAAAGGCAAACACCCAACTGACTGAGCCACCCATGCATCCCTTAGATGACTTCTTCTTTTTTTTTTTTTTAAACATGAAGATGTCTCTATGGAGATGGGCCAATTTATCATGGCAAAAGCAGAATTCTAAAAATTTTGCATAACTGAATAAATCTTTCTATTTAGAAGATGTCTAACTTATTAAAATATATCCATTTTATTCTATCTTATAATATCCATTCAGTGTTATTTGTGGGAGTGCAATCTCATGTATGTATACCTAAAATGTTTGTAACCAGATTACTCCAAATGCATCAAGAAAAAAAAATGGAGTCTCCAAACGGTTTATATAATTCTTTTTCTTTTCTTTCTTTTTTAAAAACATTTTATTTATTTATTTGACAGAGAGAGACATAACGAGATAGGGAACACAAACGGGGGGGGTGGGGTGGGAGAAAGAAAAAATAGGCTTCCTGCCAAGCAGGAAGCCTGATGTGGGGCTTGATCCCAGAACCATGGGATCATGACCTGAGCCAAAGGCAGATGGTTAATGACTGAGCCACCCAGGCACCTGAAGTTTGTATAATTCTAAGAGAGTCTGAATTTGTAGGTTTCCAGAAAATGCATGCAAGCATTTAGGAACATATATGAACACATATGAACATGTAATTTATGTTAAAACAAGTGTCTAAAATTATAAGAATAAAATTAGTAACAAATATTCATTGTATTTTAATTTTAAATTCCTCAACTTAGAACATTTATCACTTTTATTTATGAAAACATTGAATGACAACATATTTCTCTCCACAGACAATTGGAAAATAATTTTTTCTTTATGGATATGAAAGCTTTTGTTATTTATTGTTATAGTTAGCATAATAAAGACAATTATTATTTATATTCTAATACCTAAATGAGATGGATTAGGCATGACAATAATTGCCAATTGAACAATAACTGCAAAACACAGTTTTTATTCTCTCTTAAGGAAACGATCTACTCTAATTCTTGTAACTCATTTTATAGAACAAAGAATATACAGCATTCTGATAGTTTACTGACCTTTGATCTTTCTCCAGAAATCTAAAATATCAGCCAAATAGCCATTAAAATTAAACATGTGGAGGTAACCAATGGAAGCAAGATTCTCTTCATCTAACCATTTATTTATTCATTCATTCTTCACATGTTCCAGGTCATGTAGGAATATTTTTGGTAAGTGTAACATACAGGTGCTCAGTGTTTGGGGGCATAAAATCTAGGAAAACCCACATCTCAAAGATTTAAGTAATTTATCAAATATTTACGCTGAAGCAGAATTTTTTTTCCTGAAGCAGTTCTGATAAAAATTATAAATATAAAAACCACTATCAACAGAAGAGAAAAACAGAGGTTACTTAAAAAAAAAGAAAAAATATCAACTTTAATTTTTAACCTTGTCATTTAAAAAAATACATATGTGAGGGCAACATTGAGATAAACATATCAGCTCCTGCAGCAATTTTTAAGTAAGTTACAGTTTCAATTAGCTTTAAAATTTCTGGGTCAAAGACTCCATGATTATTATGTAGTGTAAAATATTTTATCTATCCTTATAACTTAATCTTTGGCCTTCTTAACTGAGTATATATCCTCACTTTGTGAAACTGAAATTAGGCTGAAGGAAATGTATTGGAAGTAAAATGAGGGACAGGGAGGATGATGTATCACATAAATGACAAAAAGATGAGAACTCAAATTCAGAAAATAAGATTCAGGGCAACTACAGGGTTTAGAGGGAATAACTGTAATAATGGCTCCATGGAGAGAAGGGAGTTGAGGGAAATTGGAAGGGGAGGTGAACCATGAGAGATTATGGACTCTGAAAAACAACCTGAGGGGTTTTGAAGGGGCGGGGGCTGGGAGGGTAGGGGAACCTGGTGGTGGGTTTTAGGGAGGGCACGTATTGCATGGAGCACTGGGTGTGGGACAAAAACAATGAATACTGTTACACTGAAAAGAAATAAAAATAAATTTAAAAAATAATAATAATAATGGCTCCATGGCCACCAGTACACCATCCAGATACTGTCACAATTTTTTTAATAATTTAATTTATTTTTCTGTGTATGTTCCAATATTCATTGTTTATGCACCACACCCAGTGCTTCATGCACTACATGCCCTCCTAATACCCACCATCAGGCTCACTCAATGCTCCACCCCCCCTCCAAAACCCTCAGTTTGTTCCTCAGAGTCCACAGTCTCTCATGGTTTGTCTCCCCCTCTGATTTCCCCCATCTCACTTCTCTCCATCTCCCAATGTCCTCCATGTTATTCCTTATGCTCCACAAGTAAATGAAGCCATATGATGATTGACTATCTCTGCTTTCTTATTTTACTCAACATAATCTCCTCCAGTCCTGTCCATGGTGATACAAAAATTGGGTATTCATCCTTTCTGATGGAGCCGTAATACTCCATTGCATATATGGACCATATCTTCTTTATCCATTTGTCCATTTAAGGGCATATGGTTCTTTCCACAGTTTGGCGACTGTGGTCATTGCTGCTATGAACATTGGGATTGGGGTACAGATGGCCCTTTTTCACTACATCTGTACCTAAATACCCACTAGTGCAATTGCAGGGTCATACGGTAGCTCTATTTTTAATTTCTTAAGGAATCTCCACACTGTTTTCCAAAGTGGCAGAACCAACAGTGTAAGAGGGTTCCCCTTTCTCCACATTCTCTCCAACACTTGTTTACTGTTTTGTTGATTTTGGCCATTCTAAATAGCATAAGGTGGTATCTCAATATGGTTTTGATTTGAATCTCCCTGATGGCTAATGATGATGAACATTTTTTCATGTGTCTGTTAGCCATTTGTATGTCTTCTTTGGATAAGTGTCTGTTCATGTCTTCTGCCCATTTTTTGACATGATTATTGTTTTGTGTGTGTTGAGTTTGAGGAGTTCTATATAGATCTTGGATATCAGCCCTTTGTCTGTGGTGTCATTGGTGAATATCTTCTCCCATTCCGTGGGTTGCTTCTTTCTTTTGTTGGTTAATTCCTTTGCTGTGCAGAAACATTTGATCTTGATGAAGTTCCAAAAGTTCATTTTCACTTTTGTTTCCATTGCCTTTGGATACATGTCTTGAAAAAAGTTGCTGTGGCCAAAGTCAAAGATGCTACTGCCTATGTTCTCCTCTAGGACTTTGATAGATTCCTGCCTCACATTGAGGCATTTTATCCTTTTCGAGTTTATCTTTGTGTATGGTGTAAGAGAATGGTCAAGTTTCATTCTTCTATACATAGCTGTCCAATTTTCCCAGCACTGTTTATTAGAGAGGCTGTCTTTTTTCCACTATATATTTTTTCTTGATTTGTTGAAGATTATCTGACCATAGAGTTGAGGGTCCATATCTGGGCTCTCTACTCTGTTCCAATGGTCTAAGTGTCTGTTTTTGTGCCAGTACCATGCTGTCTTGGTGATCACAGCTTTGTAGTAAAGCTTGAAATCAGGCAACATGATGTCCCAGTTTTCTTTTTCTTTTTCAACATTTCCTTAGCAATTCAGGGCCTCTTCTGGTTCCACACAAATTTTAGGACTGTTTGTTCCAGCTCTTTGAATAATGTCAGTGGAATTTTGATTGGGATGGCATTGAAAGTGTAGATTGCTCTGGCAGTATAGACATTTTAAAAATGTTTATTCTTGATTCTTCTGATTTTGATTCTTCTGATCCATGATCACAGAATGCTCTTCTATCTTTTTGTGTCTTCTTCAATTTATTTCATAAGTGTTCTGTAGTTCCCTGAGTACAGATCCTTTACCTCTTTGGCTAAGTTATTCCCAGGTATCTTAGGGTTGTTGGTGCTATAGTAAATGGAATCAATTCTCTCATTTCCCTTTCTATATTTTCATTGTTAGTGTATAAGAAAGCAACTGATTTCTGTACATTGATTTTGTGTCCTGCTGCATTACTGAATTTCTGTATGAGTTCTAGTAGTTTGGGGGTAGAGTCTTTTGGGTTTTTCATATAAAGTATCATGTCATCTGCAAAGAGAGAGAGTTTGACTTCTTCATTCCCAATTTCAACACCTTTTATTTCTTTTTGTTGTCTGATTTCTGTTGCTAGGACTTCTAGTACTATGTTGAACAAGAGTGGTGAGAGTGGGCATCTTTGTCGTGTTCCTGATCTCAAAGGGAAGGCTGTCCCTCCCTTTTTCCCCGTCGAGGATGATATTCGCTGTGGGTTTTTCATGGATAGATTTTACGAATTTGAGGAATGTTCCTTCTCTCCCTATACTTTGAATTGTTTTATTCATGAACAGATGCTGTATCTTGCCAAATGCTTTTACTGCATCAATTGAGAGGACCATGTGGTTCTTCTCTCTTCTCTTATTGATTTGTTCTATCACATTGATTGATTTGCAAATGTCGAACTTACATCCCATGGATAAATCCAACCTCGTCATGGTGAATAATCTTTTTAACATACTTTGGATCCTATTAGCTAAGACCTTGTTGAGAATTTTAACTTCCATATTCATCAGGTATATTGGTCTGAAATTCTCTTTTTGGTGGGGTCCTTGCCTGGTTTGGGGATCAGGGTAATGCTGGCTTGGTAAAAAGATGCTGGAAAGCTTTCCTTCTGTTTCTATTTTTTGAAACAGCTTCACGAGAATAGGTATTATTTCTTCTTTGAATGTTTGATAGAATTCTCCAGGGAATCCATCAGGTCCTGGCCTCTTGTTTTATGGGAGGTTTTTGATCAATGCTTCAATCTCGTTACTAGATATTGGTTTGTTCAGGTTGTCTATTTCTTCCTGATTCAGTGTTGGAAGTTTATAGATTTCCAGGAATGCATCCTCTCGTCTAGATTGCTTATCTTATTAGCATATCATTGTTGATAATAATTTCTGATGATTGTTTCTATTTCCATGGTGTTAGTCATGATCTCTCCCTTTTCACTCATAATTTTATTAATTTGGGTCCTCTCACTTTTCTTTTGGATTAGCTTGGCCAGTGGCTTATCAATCTTATTGATTCTTTCAAAAAACCAGCTTCTACTTTCATTGATGTGTTCTACTATATCTCTAGTCTTTATTTCATTGATCCCTGCTCTAATCTTGATTATTTCCCTTCTTGTGTATGGGGTTAGCCCAATTTGTTGTTGATTCTCCAGTTCTTTAAGGTGTAAAGAGAGCTAGTGTATTCTGGATTTTTCAATTTTTTTGAGGGAAGTTTGGATGGCTATGTATTTCCCTCTTAGGACCGCCTTTGCTGTATCTCATAGGTTTTATACCAATGTATCTTCATTCTCATTTGTTTCCATGAATTGTTTAAGTTCTTTGATTTCCTGGTTGATTCAAACATTCTTAACCAGGATGGGCTTTAGCTTCCAAGTGTTTTAATTCCTTCCAAACTTTTTCTTGTGGTTGAGTTCCAATATCAAAGCATTGTGGTCTGAGAATATGCAGGGAATAATCTCAATCTTTTGGTATAGGTTGAGCCCTGATTTGTGACCCAATATGTGGTTTACTCTGGAGAAAGTTCCATGTGTACCTGGAGAAGAATGAGTATTCTGTTGTTTTAGGGTGGAATGTTCTGTATATATCTATGAGGTCCATCTGCTCCAATGTGTCATTCAATGCTCTTGTTTCTTTACTGATTTTCTGCTTTGATCACTGTCTATTACTGAGAGTGGTGTGTTAAGATTCCCTACTATTAATGTATTCATATCAATATGGCTCTTTATCTTGATTAACAATTGTTTTATGTAGTTGGCTGCTCCCATATGGGGGCATAAGTATTTACAATTATTAGATATTCTTGGTGCATAGGCCCTTTAAGAATGATGTAGTGTCCTTCTTTATCTCTGACTACAGTCTTTAGTTTAAAATCTAATTTATCTGGGGCACCTGGGTGGCTCAGTGGGTTAAAGCCTCTGCCTTCAGCTCAGGTCATGGTCTCAGGGTCCTGGGATCAAGCCCCGCATCGGGCTCTCTGCTCAGCTGGGAGCCTGCTTCCTCCTCTCTCTCTGCCTGCCTCTCTGCCTACTTGTGACCTCTGCCTGTCAAATAAAATCCTAAAAAATAAATAAATAAATAAAATCTAATTTATCTGATATGAGAATCACTAGCCAACTTTCTTTTGAAGCCCATTGGCATGAAAGATGCTTCTCCATCCCTTTACTTTCAGTCTGGATGTATCTTTAGATTCCAAATGGTTCTCTTGTAGACAGCATATGGACAGATCCTATTGTTTTATGCAATTTAAAATCCTGTGTCATTTTATGGGAGCATTTAGGTCATTCACATTGAGAATAAATACTGAAAGATAAGTTTTTATTGACATCATGTTGCCTGTGAAGTCCTTGTTTCTATAGATTGTCTCTGTAAATTTCTGTTCTATGTCACTCTTGGGTTCTTTCTTCTTTTATAGAACCCCCTTAACATTTCTTGTAGGGCCAGCTTGGTGGTCACCTACTCTTTTAAACCTTGCCAGTCTTGGAAGATCTTTATCTCACCATCCATTTTGAATGTCAACCTTGCTGGATAATGTATTCTTGGCTGCATGTTCTTCTCATTTAGTGCCCCAAATATGTATTTCCAGCCCTTTCTGGCTTGCCAAGTTCCTGTGGACAGGTCTGATGTTATCCTGATGGACCTTCCTCTATATGTAAGTAATCTCTTCCTCCTAGCTGCCCTCAGGAGCTCTTGTCTAAAATTATGATTCATCAGTCTCACAATCAAGTATCTCAAGGTCTTTCTAGATCCGTTGGTCTTAGGGGGTGATCTTTCTGCCTCTAGGACATGAATCCTGGTTCCTTTCCCCAGATTGAGAAAATTTTCATCGAGAATTTGTTCAACTCTATCTTCTAGTCTTTCTTTCTCCTCCCCCTCAGGGATCCCAATAATTCTGATGTTGGAACGTTTCATGGCGTCATTTATTTCCCTAATTCTGTTTTCATAGTGTCTAAGCTGTTTCTTCCAGGCCTCCTCCTGATCCTTTTTCTTTACCAGTTTTTCCTCTAGATCACTAATTCTATCTTCTGCCTCCTTATTCTAGCTATTAGAGAATTTAGATTAGATTGGAACTCCTTGATAGCATTTTTAACTTCTGACCTTAGAGATTGCATGTTGTCACTAATGGTTTTCTCCAGCCTAGCAATTGCCTGGATAATTGTTATCCTGAATTTCCTTTCCAACATACTGTTTATGTCCATATCCAATAGTTCTGATGGAGAGGGCACAGTCTCTGAATTTTTCCTCTGTTGGGCATTCCTCCTCCTAATCATTTTGGTGAAAGGTGGTTGAGGGGATGTGTAGCTGAATATATCATGTGTGATCCAGGCAAAGTGCACCCTGGAATGCTTCTGAGCAAATGGAAGTCACCACTAAAAAGAAAGAAAAAAAGAGAGAGAGAAAGACAAAGAGAGGGAAAAAAGAGAGAGAGAGAGAGAGAAGATCCAGCCATAATGTGCCCCAGAGGTAAGATTTATAAGGTATACAAACCTAAAAGCAGGCAAACAAAAAGAATGACAAAAGTAAATGACAATAAAGAAATAGAACCAAGGCAAAATGAGCCCCAATGATAAGATTTATATACTACCAGAACAAAAACAAATACACAGGAACACAGAAGAAAAAGATGGGAGGGTGGTCATAAATCCTTGATGTGGGTGAGGAAGCTTATTTTCATTCTTCCTGGGTGTATCTTGATATCTTTGTTAAAGGACTCAACTTTCTGGAGATAAAAGGAGATTAAAACTGGTTTATATATAGAGGTAGTATTGATTAGGGAAAGAGGATTACCTTGAAACTTATATCTATATGTATATTAAAAAAATAGAAAAAGAAAAAGAAAAATACAGTTTTATGTATGGAAAAAGTTCAAGTTAAAAGGTTATTATGGGATATGTTGTATTGAAACTCTCGTTGTAATGGTAAGTAGTTTAAAAAATTCAAAAGAACAAGAATAGTGAGAACAAATTAAAAATAAAAGTTGTATATATGAAATATACAGGTTTTAGGATAATACCGGGAGCTTAGTATCTTATTTTTCCCTGATATTGGGGTTTTAGATTTTTATGGGGCCCTGTGTTGGTTGTCTTCTCATTCGTTTGGCTGGCTTTCTGGGAGAGGGGACTTCCACACTGTTTTTCAGTCAGTCTTGCTTGGGTTAAGTCCTTCTGCCCCCTATCAAGGGGCTGGGCTCTGTGGAAACCAGTTTTGTAGTCTTTTGTTCCCTGGAGGTTTTTGTTTTTTGGCTTCATTTTGTGGCTTTTTGGAGGTTTAATGGAAAGCAAACTGCACCCAAACCTCTGCCTCAATGAGACGCCTCAGTCTGCTCCCCTCTGGGTGGTCCAGATCAGACAAACTCCCCCTCTGCAAACTTTGCTGAGCTGTGCAATCTTCCACAGGCAGTGCATATCCCCAATCACCATCTCAGGGGTTGCCCAAAGCGCCTGCTTATCTCTTCACCCCCATGCCACTAAAACTGCAAGTGATATTGGTCCAGAGAGCCTGTTTCCAGTGGCTGCCTTTGCTGGGACTGCTGTCTGGGGTCTAGACCTCAGGGTTTCGCAGGTCGCTGCCTGCCTGGGAGAGATCCCAACCAGACATAGCACGCTGAGTTTTTTAAGCCTGGGCTGGAAGTGTTCAGACTCTCTGCCAGTCCTAGAGACCATGGGCTAGCACCCACAGGGACCTCTTTCAGGCATGGGTAGGGAGCAGAGTTCAGACCCTGGTCATGCAGTTCATGCAGAGCATAAAAGACTGTGGTTCTAGAAAGCGCTGCCTGGTACACACATCTGAATGCCTCATGCGCGCTAGTGGGAATATGCCTAGCTGAGCGCTGGTGCAAGCAGCAGAAAGTGGGAGGCTCAGGGACCAGGAACTGGAGGCTCCACCACTGCACTCTCTCTGGCAAAGGTGATCACTGGTGGTGGCCATCCTGGGACTATGGGATTACACCTGGCCTGTGACCACCTAATTCCACCAGTTGCCCCTTAAGATCTTTTGCTCTTTTTGAGTGGTTTTAACCAGACTCCAGGTTAATGCTAGTCCCCAATCACGGGACACTCTCATATTGGGGTATTATTTTCCAATGGGTGAGTTCTGGTGGCTCCCCTCCCCCTTCTGTTTATCCTTCCCTATCAGTCCGATCCTTCCCGCTCTGCTTTATCTCTCCCCTGGAGTCTTCTATATCTCAGGCTGATTTCATGGGTGTTCAGAGTGTTCTGTTAGATAATTGGGTCACTATAGGGGACCAGTTGAAATAGGGTCTCCTATTTCTCTGCCATCTTGCCTCTCCGGCTGTCACAATTTTTTTTTTTTTTTTGTCTAAATTTATTTGTCCATTTAGTGATGAATCAAAATCCAAGAATGGAGTATAAATTTGACAATTTTGGGGTGATGTGTCTGTCAACTAACTTGGAAAATTTATTTTCCTGATCTACACTTTCCAGAAAACCTTTAGTTGGGTTACTCAGTTTACCAAATTATCCATAAACTTTATAACTATACACTTACTGCTTTTTTTTATAAAGATTTTATTTATTCATTTGACAGAGAGACACAGAGAGAGCATAAGTCATAGCAGCAAGCAGAGGGTGAGGGAGAAGCAGGCTCTCCACTGAGCTGAGTGCCTGATGTGGGGGCTTGATCCCAGGACCCTGGGATCATGACCTGAGCCAAAGGCAGCCGCTTAACTGACTGAGCCACCCAGGTGCACCCATTTACTGCCTTTCTCACATGATTCTGCAATCTATTTCATCCCTCTGTCTCCTACAGATGTTCCTATAATTCTGTATTGACCAGGATTAGTTTGTCTTTTTTTCCCCCTTAATATATCTCCCCAATCTTTGCAACTACATCAACAAATTCTCTGTGTTGACAACTCTCATTATCTCACTATCAGTTGCTGCATCCAATCTCTCAGTCTTATTGAATGACAATAAATAACTCTAGAAAATGGTAATGTTTGTTGCCACATTATTACTTATATGTCTGGCACACAATTAAGACTAAAAAATATTTAAATATTCTGAAACAAAATATATTTGAACATTTTGGTACACTCTGTTCATAATTGCTTCCTAATAAAATTGTTTCCATTTCTAAAAGATAAATATGCTTATATATACTCTGTCTCACTGTTCTTTACTTGACCAACATTCCCTTTAATTTTTGATTCAGGAACAAATAGAGTTCTCCAAGAGTAGAGCTGTTTATCAAAGAAGATATAAATCAAAGTTGCTGACGAACTACTTGATTAACAGAAATAGCTTAGTTCTAGTTGACATACCCCCAAAACAAAAATTCACTTGAATGAATTACAAAAATAAATAAATAAATAAATAAATAAGATAATGAACAAAAATAATGTATTTCTTAGGAGAAATATTTCACCGAATGCCACAGTTCTTTGCTTGGATATGAAAGAGGCAAACTTTGGAAACTCAGGTATTTTACTTTGGTTGTAATGCTCATTCATATATTTGCTATTTTTATAGGCATACACAAGGTTCTAAATTATAAGTGACCATTAGTTTAAGCCAAGTCTAACGTGAGAATTCTATTTAACTTTTTAAGAGACTATCCCTGATGTAAAGGTATTCCAAACTGGTTTTTAAAACTCACAGGAATGAGAAATAATCTCTCAATAACTCTCATAAAACTACAAAAGTTCTTTTCTTAGTACTTTAAGAAAGCATGATATTGGGAAAGTAAATGAAGGACTTGGCAAATTAAATTAAGAATAACATTGCCCGGGACTGTTTGTTTGAGATGTGCTAATCAAGAAACTTGCCATTCTGAACACATGGATCCGATTTGTAAAAAGAAGGAACTTTTCCCAGACCATAGAAATTTCAGTCATATATTTTATTTTATTTTTTTAAGATTTTATTTATTTATTTGACAGAGAGAGAGAGAGAGATCACAAGTGGGCAGAGAGGCAGGCAGAGAGAGATAGGGAAATAGGCTCCCCGCCGAGCAGAGAGCCTGATTCAGGGCTCAATCCCAGGACCCTGAGACCATGACCTGAGCCCAAGGCAGAGGCTTAACCCACTGAGCCACCCAGGTGCCCCCAGTCATATTTTTTTACATAATTACTTTCTCTAAGCCTAGTTTGTACAGACTAGGAAACACACGTACTTGATTAGACAGAGCAGATGTGAGGATCACTATTCACCTTTATAAGTATGTCCTAAAATTTATACATCTCAAAGCCTGGTGTGCTCAGATTTGCAAAAGTCTAGATTCCCACTCCCAACTGAAAAGATTAAAGAAGAAGAACAATAAAAGCAAAATCTCAAATAATCACATAATCATGTTAAGAGAGATTCTCAGTCAGCTCTAATCCTGTCAAAATTGGCCAAAAGGCATTAGTCACTTAAAATCATATAAAGTCAGTCTCCCTTGAGGTGTGTGAAATCATCTCTACAGAATTTTTTAACCTCTCCTTTTACCACCCTGATATATAAATAGAGTTTATTAGAATCAGTTAAAATTAGAATTCCACAGCGATTTCTTTAACTTCCTTTTTTCTCAGGAAGTTTTGTGATTGCACAGAGCTGAGCAGAGAGCTTGAAGGAACAAGAGCAATTGCAGAGAAAATCACTTCAGAGAGAAGCACCTAGTTTAAACCCACTGAAGAACCTAGTGTAAAGGTAGGTCAGAAGTACAGACAGATCAGTAGAACAGCAAATCGGTTAAGTCAATGGATAAACAGATACATATAGATTTAAGTACCTAGGTTTGCAATGTTTTCCAGATAATATGCAGGTATCCATCATCACATCTTCCTTATTATAAAGCAGGAAGAGAGAACACCAAAAACGCATTAATTTAATGACTTATTTAGTACTCATTAATCAAATAAGTACTCAATTTCTATGCACATGCAATGCCTTCTACTAGATAAAGAAATGCAGTGTTGAACCAGAAACACTAAATGTATTCTTCCATGGACATTACATTTTCATGACAAAAGGGAAAACAAATGGTACACAGGCACTGGTGCATACACACACACAACAGGTAGTGAAATACAGATATTAAATATATGATATGCATAAATAGAAGTATACTGGGGTATAGAATATACAGTTGCATTAGGTATGTTTGTATACGTATATATGTAATACATGTGTGCATAGGTACATAGACATGTATCTGTGTATGCACATGTACTTAATGTATATATCCAGAGCATATCACATATCACATATGCTCTGGATATATACATTAAGTACATGTGCATACACAGACACATCAGGTAGTATGCATCAGGTAGTAGCAATTCCAGTGATGAAAAATAAAGCAGGTTAAAGGGGACTTTGAGTTTTCTTTGGGCTGGGGGTTTGTTATTTTACATACAAAAGTCAGAGAAAACCTTTTTGTTGTGATGTGATTCGGTCACAGAATTGGGTGGGAGATGTTTCAGATCCTATGTCTATAGTGTTAAGAGCTTTTGATTTTTGTCTTGAACAAGATAGGAAGTTATTGGAGAGTTCGGAGAAGAAAAATGACACAGACTGTAGAAGCCTTCTGGCTGCCTTGTGGAGAATAGACTATACGGGTGAATGTGCAAACAGGGAAATCAGTTGGTGACCACTGTGACAAATAGTCCAGCCAAAGGTGCTGGTACTTGGGGAAGGCAGGAACCTTATAAATTGTGTTCCTGTGTATTTTTTTTAAAGTTCTGAACATTCACTGTACACTACTGTGGTATAACATCATCTTACATCATATGCCTTTCCTTTCTTCCCTGGTTCAAATCTGTATGCTAAGATATTTCAGTCTCTCTATACAATTCCTTAAATATCTAATGCTGAGGTACATTATCTTATAAACTATTATATAAATCAAGCCACATTTAGCCTATATTTTAATAATATTATTTCTAGATGTTAAATATGTAATAACAGCATGATCTTCGAAGGTAGAAATAAAAGAAAAATAAAATCTTATTTAATTCTACCAGATCTAGGCATTAGCACTTTTTTGTTCTATATACATATGTGCATATATGTGTGAATGATTTTCATCACTATATAGAATGTTGTATTCTTATTTCTCACCTACATTTATATATGTTTACACAAACCTATATATAAATATCTATTTTAGTTTGAAAAACAAAACTTATGGTTTGTAATATTTCACTACATTTATATAGCATTTTTATATTAATTATTTTATTCACTAAATATTTACTGAAAAATATTTATTTTATTCACTAAATATTTATTCACTAAATATTCACTAAATATTACTAATATTCACTAAATATTAAATAAATATAAACAGGGCTACTGGCACTTGGAATACATCAGTCAAAAACTATGGATTCTGTTATGCTGAAAAGAACTGAAATTAAAAAAAAGCTTAAAAAACAAAAACTCTGCATACATACAACTTTTATTTCCATGCTAAGAGATAGCTGATGAATAATAAACATAGCAAATGAATAAATTAGAAAAAGTATGTTAGGTGGTGATAAATACCCTGGAAAAAAATGGCACTGGTTACAATGAGGCTGAAGGAAGATGTGGTGGCCAGAGTTGTTCTCACTGAGAAGGAATTTTTAATTTTTTTCATTATAAAAAACATGTGCACCTTTTGTTCATAAACTCTTATCTAAAATTTGAAGTTTTTCTTGGATGCATTCCTAGAAATGTAATTAATGGGTTTAAGAGAAAGACTTTTTAAACCGACTTATGTACATATCAGCAGAGTTCAAGCTATTATTTGAATGTTCCTTGATAATTATTAATCCTTAATCACTTAAAGTACTTTATTAATATTTAACCACTTTGTCTTCGGATTGTTAATTCTGGCATTTTCATTTGCATTCCTTGAATAATTCTGATGTTCCCCCAAAGATGTTAAGTATTCCAATTTATTATTTGGTGAAATGACAATTTTGATATCCCTTGCTTGCTTTTCTATCATCTTTTATTTTTCTAATTTTGGTGTTCATCTGTGTACCCCACCCCTTTTTTTTTTTTTTTTTGCAGGGGGTATCTTTAAGACTAGAATCAAGAATTAAAATTTTAAGACTTTATTTTTTTAAACAGGTTTAGGTTTACAACAAAACTAATGGGAAGGTGCATAGATTTCCTATGTATTCGTCCATTTTTGTTAGAAGGGTATTAAAGTTTCCATTATGTCTGTAGAGTCTTCCATTTCTTGCAGTTTCTATCAGTTTTTGCTTCCTGTATTTTAGATGCTGTTCCTAGGTACATACTCAATTTCCCTGCTCTGAAGTCTGCTGTGTCTGCAGTAAAGCAACTCACACTTCCTCTGATCAGTGTTAGCATGGTACATCTTTCAGCACTCCTTTATTTTAATCTGTATGTGTCTTTATATTTAAAGTGGGTTCCATGTAGAAAACACATAGATAATTCTCATTTTACAATTCACTCTGAGGTTTGTTTTTGTTTTTTTTAAAGATTTTATTTATTTATTTAACAGAGGGAGAGAGAGAGATCACAAGTAGGCAGAGAGGCAGGCAGAGAAAGAGAGAGGAGGAAGCAGGCTCCCTGAGGAGCAGAGAGCCGGATGCAAGGCTTCATCCCAGGACACTGGGATCATGACCTGAGCTGAAGGCAGAGGCTTTAACCCAAGCCACCCAGGAGCCCCTGATTCTCATTTTTCAATTGACTCTGAGTTTTAATGGGTGTATTTAGATCATTGATATTTAAAGTGACTACTGATATAGATAAATTAATAACTACTATATTTATTACTGTTTTATTATTTCTTCCCCTTTTGTTCACATTTTTGTCTTCCACCATTTTTATGCTTCTTGTAGTTTTGAGTATTTTATATGATTCCATTTCCTCTACTTCCTTAATATATCAATATATTTCTTTTTTTTTAGTATTTGTTTGTTTGTTTGTTTGTTTTTAGTATTTGTCCTAGAGTTTGCAATATACATTTACAGCTAATCCAAGTTCACTTTTATATAACCTATGCTGCATCATGGGTAGTGTAAATTACTTATAATAATAAAATATTCCTAATTCCTCCCTCCTATCCCTTGCATTATTACTATCATTCATTTCACTTATACACAAGCATAAATATGTGTATAAATATACATAATTGAATACAATCTCACTATTATGTTACAAACACATTAACTGTTAAATTAAATAATAAGATAAAGTTTCTATCTTACTTTCACTTATTTCTTCTAGCGTATGACTTACATAATATCCTTTCTCTTTAAATAAATTCTTTTAACAATTTTTTCAAGGCAAATGTACCAGCAAAAAATTCCTTGATTTATTTATTTAGTTATTTTTCTGAGAAAGTCTTTATTTCTCTTTCAGTTTTGAAGAATAATTTCACAGGTACAGAATTCTAGGTTGGTGTTTTTCTTCTCTCAGTCCTTTAAATATTTCACTCAACCCTTCTTGCTTGCATGATTTCTGAGGAGAGGTCAGATATAAATCTTATCTTTGCCTCTTTATTCAGAAGGTGGTTCTCATTTTTTTCTTTATCTTTGATTTTCTAAGGCTTTGAGTACAATATGTCTAGGTTTTGCTTCATGTAATTTTGAAAATCAACTTTACACTTTTAATAATTTATCTGTAAATATTTTTTGAGATCTAACCTGAAACCTTATTGTAGAAAATAATTCAAATGAATTCAAGAAAAACAATGTCTAAAGAAAATGACAACTAGGGTAGAAGAAATCTATATGTTGATACCTACTCTATTTTGCTTCCCACTAAAAGCCTACATTTGAAAGTAAATTAGGAAGCATACAGGAAAGTATAATTTCACTTTATTTACCAGAGATGTTAGATAACAATTCCACAAATAGCCAAAGACTCCTTGACTATTCTAGAAGTAAACTTTAATCATCAATCTAAATGTTAGTGTATTTAAAGAAAAGCTTGCAATATTATTCCATGTCATTCAGAAAACTGATTTGGTTTTATTGGCATACATTATCTTTGTACTTATAAATATTGGAGGCATTAGTAGGTAACATCTTCATGAAAAAAATACTGAAAAAATATTGTATTTATATTGCTAATTTTCAAAATATAACAGATAACCAGAATTGCAATTCATCCCTTGATTATGTGTCGCCACACATATTCTTTAAGGGGTAATGCCCATATTATTGGTCTCCTAAAGCGTACTGTCATTTCTTTTAGCATGGAGAATATCTGAAACAGTATGAACTACCCGACATTTGTGTATAAATCCTCTTTGAGTGACAAAATGCTTTTGTTATTCCTGTCATTATTATAAATTGTAAAATTTAATATACCCTGATATATTTAGCTCAACAAAATGGGGTTTCAATTGATTTTAAAATATATAATTTATGTTTGTATTTAATTCTAAATCTTCCAGAATTAAAAGTGCCACCTTCTTTATCTTCCTTAAAGTATCGAGTAGTGTCTACTTTTTGGGTACAAATATAAACAATAAGCTATTTTCTCAAAACTCTTTACCAATATAAGGTCTACCTGCTGAGATAATTTCAGACTGGCATGGAGAATAGAATGGTTACCAGCAAGTCACTTATATTTCATGACATGTATTGTAACTATTCTTTGGCTTAAGATAATTTGGAAATGTGAGGCTTACTTATTTGTGTGGCTCCTTTTAGCAAAGGAGACAAACTTGGAAGATAGTTTCCATTTGTAAAAGCAGTAGGAAGTACAGAGAATTTTTATTTTTCTTAAGATTTTATTTATTTGACAGAGAGAGGGAGAGAGCACAAGCAGGGGGAGTGGAGAGGGAGAAGCAGACTCCCCACTGAAAAGAGAGCCCAAAATGGGGCTCAATCCCAGGACCCTGGGACCATGACAGGACCTGAAGGCAGATGCTTAACTGAATAAGCCACCCAGGCATCCCATGAAAATTTTTAGTAAACATTCTTAGTCTGAAGAGTGAATTGATACTTAATTGATGAAATACCTGTATGCATGTATAAGGAGAAAAATCATACATGTTACATAATTAGTTATATATATTATATATCAGAGAGATAGCAATATAAAGCTTTATATATAGTTACATAATTAATTAAAGTATGTGTGTATATATGTGTTTGTGTGTGTGTGTGTATGTGTGTGCAAAGATGGGAAAATAATTTGCTATGTTTCCTCTGAATCAAATATATGCAGGAGGGGACAAATTTTGATTTTATGGCACATTTGTATACACATGATTGACCTATTTACTAGCTTTGATTTCTTTGTTCTTTAACTTATTATGCTCACTTTAATTTATATGAAGCGGTATTTAAGGTTTAGCCAATCAAAGCAGAACATCCTTGATAATAACTTTAGGGTTAGAAACTCAATATTGATGTTTGAATCGAGCACACTGGCAAACCTTCCAAGGAATTTTATGTCTCCAAAGAATGCCATTGGAAACACAAAGTAATAGTGGAAAGAATCAGAAACAGCCACATCTTATGTTTTAGAGAGGGCACATATTTATAATGATAAGAGTGGGTCTCCTATGGTTCAGGTACTATTCCAAAAAAATTGACATAAATTGAGTCATTTCATCCTCATAAGAACCCCATGATATACTCACCACCAATATCAGGTAAAGATACCAAAGCAGAGGGCCAAATAACTTGCCTAAGATCTCATAGCAGGCAAGCTCCAGAACTTGAGTTTTACTCCCATCTGAATCCCCAGCCACCACACTACATCAATGTGGTACCTTCTACCATCTCTGCATTCACAGCTATAGAAATGTGATCAAATGTATCTCATCTATAGCTAGATGAGAACAACTGCTTCATGGGCAGTGATAGATGTTAAAGATTTGATAACAGGACTCTTGAATATACTGGTTTCTTATGACCATAGAAGTCACTGATAGTAAGAGTTATATTTTTAGAAGGACTAAAATATAAATATAAATAAATATCTGCTCACATTTTAATGGCTAGATAAAAATTATGCGTGATATGTACATAGGATTTTTTTTAATCCAAAGTGATCAGTTCTCTGGTTGCCTTTTAACATTTTTTGATATGTGAAAATTTGGCCTGAAGAGGAAAGGACAAAAATATCTCAACAACTATTTCTCCAGCTTTCATCTCCTTCTTTCAAAATGCCTTCAGGCCTACAGGGGCAGACCTTTCTTTTCTTCCACAACATCTTGATTTACTTGCCTGTTTTTGACACACAATAAAACTACTATAGCTCATTATAGACTATATAGGTAACCTGAAGTGTCCATTATGGATTAATAAAATTGAATTATAGTTGAAATACTTTTCTCAAAATTTCTAAGGCAACATAGTAGCAGTGGTATAAATCTATTAAACATATAGGAAAGAAATAGTATCAATTCGTTTTATTAGTAAGGGACATTTTGTAGCTCATTTTATAGATACCAAAACCAAATAAAGCTAAGCAAGAAAAGGGGTGCCTGGGTGGCACAGAAAGTGTCCAAATGGTCAACATTTTTATTGTTTTATTCTGGAAGTGTGTCTTCCAACAAGAAGAAAAGGAGTACCCTAGTGGACAGGTTTACTTTTCTTTTTTTTTTTTTTCTTTCTTCTTATTTTTTTTAAATTAATTTATTTAACAGAGAGAGAGAGAGAGATAGATCACAAGTAGGCAGAGAGGCAGGCAGAGAGAGGGGGGAAGCAGGCTCCCTGCTGAGCAGAGATGCGGGGCTTGATCCCAGGACCCTGAGATCATGACCTGAGCCAAAGGCAGAGGCTTAACCCACTGAGCCACCCAGGTGCCCCTAAGTTTGCTTTTCTAAGTAATTCCACTGACAGTGGGAAAGCAAGTTTTACGTTATATTAATTATACAGAAAATAAAGGAGCCATATTTTCATGAAAGGCCTGACTATAGCGTGTTATGTTTTAATCTCACAAGGCACAGTTTGTGTTAAAAAATTTAAAATGTAGAATGAAAAAAATGTTTAAAAAGCCTAATCTGGGGTGGGGGCAGTCAATATTTGGTATATTTTCTTAAAGAAAGTACACAATTGTATCACAAAATTAGGGTCATGCTGTATATACAGTTTCTGATCTCAGTTTTTATACTGAATGCTTTATTCTGAGCATTTTCCAGTTCCTTAAATATCCACTGGCTATACCTTGACAGTTATCTTCCTCTTCCCCCCGATTAAATAAATAAATAAATAAATAAACAAATAAACAAACACGACCTCATGTGTTGAAGTCCCAGCCCTTAGTACCTCAGAATGTGAGGTGCATTCTCTATATTTGGAGATAGGGTCTTTATAGAGGTAAGTAAGTTGAAATGAGGTAATTGAGGTGAGCCTCAACTGACTTGTGTCCTAATAAGGAAAAGAAATGTGGACATAGAGAACTGTGCAGAGAAAAGACAGTGAAATGACACAGGGTAAATATAGCCATATATAAACCATGGAGAAAGTCAGGAACAGATTTTTCCCTCAGTGACCTCCAGAAGGAGATGACCATGAGGACACTGAGAACTTGGATTTTTTTTACCCTCCAAAACTGTGAGAAAGTAAATTTCTATCATTTAAGCTATTCAGGAAGTGGTACTTTCTTATACCAGCCTTAGCAAACTAACATAGGCATTTATGAAAAACCTACAATTAGCATCACACTCAATAGTGACATACTAATTTTTCTGTAAAATTTGGAATAAGACAAAGATGCCTACTTTCTACTTAACAATTATATAATTATAATTACATATTAAAAATTGTAAGGGAGACAAAGATGTCTATTCTACTTAACAATTATATAATTATAATTATAATTAACAATTATAATATAGCCCCCACCTGGTGCAATTAAAGCTACAAAAAGATATAAAAGTCATACAAGTAAAAAGAGAAGAATAATCTCTTTATTAATAGATGACTTCACTGAGTATGCAGGCAACTCTGAAAAATCTACAAAAGAGCTATTAGACCTAATTCATGAATATAATAAGGTCAATATAGAAAATCAATTATATTTGCCTATACCAGCAATAAGCATTTGAAAACTATATCATTTATAATAACATATAATATTATAATATGTGTGGATAAATTGACCTAAGTATGGGCAAGACACTGTTGAATCTGCAAAACATTGCAAGAGTAAAAAAAAATATAGCTATAAATGAAGTGACATGCTATATTAAAGGACTAAAAGATTGGACAGTGTTAAGATTTCAATTCTCCAGGAATTGATAAAGATTTAACTAAATTCTGATTAAAATTGAATTATACTTTTGTAGAAAGTATAAAATATTTTCTGAAATGTTTATGCAAATAAAAAGGAACTAGAATAGCTAAAAATTAACATAAAAGAAGTATATAGTTAGATGATTTACACTTCGAAGCTCACTGTAAAAATACAGTCATTAAAACTGTGTGGGATTCAAAGAGAATAAATATACAGAGTAGTGGGACAAAATAGAGGGTTGAAAAATTAACATATACCTATTGAGTCAAATGATTTTTACCAGAAGTAGTGCCAAAGTCATTCAATAGAAAAATGATCATTTTTCAACAAATGATACCAGAAATAACTGAAGAAAAGAAGAAATGTATACATGGTGGACTTCAAAAATTGCAGCAGAGTGGTGCCTGAGGGGCTCAGTTGGTTAAGTGATGACTCTTGATTTTGGCTCAGGTCATGAACTCTAGGTTGTGAGTCTGAGCCCCTGTCAGGCTCTGCAGTCAGTGTGGAGTCCACTTGAGATTCTCTCCTTCTCCCTCTGCCCCTTCCTCTGATCATGCTTGTTCTCTCTCAAATAAATAAAAGTCTTTGAAAAAATTGCAGAACACTTGGAGAAAAACAAGCCAGTGTTTTGACACTGAGTTAGAAAAGATTAAAATGAGGTGCCAAGAGAATAAGCTATAATTTAAAACAAAGATGAACTGAACTCCACCAATTTTAATTTTTCTTTTGTTTTCAAAAGATAACCTTAAGGAATTGAAGATCCAAACACAGCCATGAAATTATATTTACAAATATAAACAGGTAAATAAATAACATCCAGAAGAAGAAAAACACTTAAAACAATAAAAAGGAGATTTAGCCATAAAAATGACTGATATTTAACAAAGAAAATACACAAACAGTAAATAAATACATAAATATGTAATTAAAATGTTTAATAATTAGAGAAATTCCAATTAAAATGCTTATGAGATACATCTACATGTATCAAATAATAGTTCAAGTTTTAAAAACTGATAATAGTAAGTGATAGAAAGGACGCAGAGCAAAAGAAATAGGCACACACTGAAAAAGTTTCAGAAAAAATGTGTTAAGTTCCACAGTTGCTGGGAAAATATTTGAAAAACAAATGAGCAATTATAGTGTATTCTATGCCATCTATAACTCATATATTTTAAAAATTGAATCAAATAAATTTCTCAGCATAAATTTCATACTACAGTGAGTTGAATACTTGGGTGCCTCCCAACTATATTTGAGAAGAACCAATTTGGGAAATAATAAAGCATATAAATAAAATAGAATTACATTAATAATTATAAAAATATAATCATTAGTTTATAATTATGTTGTTCCATATAAGCATGGGATATAGGTGTATCAAAAACTCAGATATGATACAAGGATTTTTGTAAATACTCTGCTTCCGAAAAATGTTAGGCTCAAGATTTCCTACATATTATAAGAATCAAATGGTTTAAATTACTCAAATAGACTATCTCTGCATTGAATTGTCTTCAGATAGCAACATATAGCATTTAATATTCAGGGAAAGTTAGCTTTCACCATTTACACTTACAAAATACTCAAGTAGTGGATAGCCAGAGTCAAACAGTAATATTAGATATTTCATACAAAATCTATGAACCCATTAATATATGAGGTCTTAGAAAGTAATGGGGACAGAGGTTAGAACAACTTTTATAACACACTAGCATTTTGTGTCATGAAGTTATAGAGCAAATATAAACAATACTTTACTGAATTCTAAAACTCAGACTTCCTTCCAATTTTCATTCTCCACCATGCTTCAGAAACATCCATTCAAATACTTAATGCTTTTTTGTAAGTTAAATGTCTTCCCAATATTCATGAAATGAGCTTTAGCAGCATAAACTAGAATGCATAAATTAGTTTGTGATTTATGTAAAGTACAAAATAGCAAATGTTTTCTAAATTAGGCCACTAGTCTCTAATGTAAACACATTAAAATGCTGAAAAAAACATCCATTTTATTCATTGTAATGAAAAGAACATTGTTACTATATTTTGTATACAATTTATTATAACTCTAATAAATAATTCCTTAGAAAGAGATGTCATCTGAAAAGACAGTAAATTATGCTTCAAATTTTTTATATATTGCAATTAAGCATGAGTAAAAAATGTCTGCTTTGCTCAAAATAGGGTAGAAATTATTGTAGTAAGTTAAAGTACACATGTAGCTGAAAAAGTTATCTCTATTTTTTTTCTTCATGAATGCATAACATAGGTGTTACTATCTACCAGAAACAGAGTAGCTAATCTTTTTTCTGTTAAAACATCTTGAACAAAAAATCAAGAAACCTAGCATTTATGAACCATTTTCTATTTATCAGGCACTGGATATAATTAAATGTTGTTTATCCCATCCCATGTAACAATCTTACAATGAGAAACAGATATTCAGGGAAAAGAAGTTACAATCCAGATATCATGCAGCTGGAAATTGATAGAGCTGAGTTGTGAAACCATTGTCTGTCTGATTAAAAATTTCACATTTTTCCCCAGGATGCCATTCTAAATTCCTACACTAAGCCCCCACTAAGCTAAAACTCATTCATGTTAGAGTGTTGGCATAAAGTTAGACAGCAGTGTACTGGCCTAACAATAGACATCCAAGTCAAAAATAGTTCTAAAATAGATTCACATAAACAATCAATTGATTTAAAGAAAGACATCAGTTCAAAAGGAAAGAATTGTCTTTCAAGCTTTAATGTTGAAAAAATTGGATATACATAAGCAATAAAATATATTTCAAAATTAATCAGACATCTAAAGCAAGAATTACAATTAAAAAACTTCTGAAAGAAAATGTAGAAGAAAATCTTTGAGATCTTGGGTTTGGGAAACAATTTATTAGACTGTACATAGACATTATAAAACCAAAAGAAAATTGAACTTCACCAAAATAGAAAAAGTTTTTTCTTAAAGGACAATATTAAGAAGGTGAGAAGGAGAACTGCAAATTGAGAGAAAATACTTGCAAAGCATAGAGATAAATTACTCCTGCTAGTTATATAAAGAAGTATCACAAAAAAGTATCATAACACTAATGGTGGTATGACAAAATAATTTCATGCACACTATATCCAAGATAAACCAAAAGTCAATAAACATGTAAAATATGCTTAAAATAATTTGTCATTAGAAACACGCAAATAAAAACCATACTGAACTATTTACTTCATACCTACTGTAGTGACTATGAAAGAAAACAAAACAAAAAGACAAAAACAAAACAAAAACTTAACAATATCAATTATTAGGCCTGGTTTGAAGCTATTTAAACTCTTACACATTTTTTGTTTTTTAATTGAATAAATCTGACATGTAACATTGTATAAATTCAAGATGTATAGCAGGTTACTTCAATACATTTATATATTGTAATATGATGGCCAATGTAGTGATACTTATATTACATAATTATAGTACAATATTATTGCCTATATTCATTATATTGTGCATTAGCTCTTTATTATTTGCTACTCATTTTTAATACATTCTGATGAGAATTCAAAGTGGTACAGCCACTTTAGAAAACAGAATGGCATTTTCTTATAAAGCTAAACATATTTTCCTCTAGCAATCTTAAAAATCCTTTCATTAGAAAGGAATACATATGATCACACAAAAATTTGCACTTTATTGTGCATAGTAGCTTTATAATAGCCAAAAATTGGAATCAGCCAAATCTTTATCAATTTGTGATTAGATATTTGTATTTAATAGTATATTACTTATCAATAAAAAGGAACAAGCTGCTGATATATGTACCAACTTAAAATAATCTCAGATGCTGAATACACAAAATTATATATTATGCAACTTCAATTATATGAAATTTTTTTAAAATGATAAACCTATAGTAGAAGAAAGCAAAACAATGGCCAGGAGCTGAATATGTGGAGGGAAAATTTATGATAAATAAGCATGAGGGAATTTCATGGAGTGAAGATAATGTTTTACATAATGATTGCCATGGTGTTTATACAACTGTATACATTTATCAAACTTTTGAATTATGTACTTGAAATTGGTAAGTTTTGCTAAATGTAAAATTATGCCTCTATAATACTAATCAAAAAAAAAGTGAGGATGACTATTGCTCATAGCTAATGACAATGTCATGAGAGTTTGGATAAGGTAAATTCAACTTCCTACAAGAGATTTGAATTTTCAGAAAGTCCAAGTCATGGAAACAAAAGACAAAATCCAAGAATACTTTCTCTTTTAGAAATCAGAGACTGACATATTAATTTTATTTTATACATAAAGTTTCTACATACAGGGAAAATCAGATAAATAAAAGCCATTTTAAGTGAAGTATAAAAAGAGATTTAAAAACATGTTCCTGGGCACCTCGGTGGCTTAGTCAGTTAAGCATCTGACTCTTGATATTGGTTTGGGTCTTGATCACGGGGTCATGAGTTCAAACCCTGCGTTGGGCTTCACAATGGGTGTGGAGCCTACTTTAAAAAAATAAATACATAAAAATAAAATAAGGATATGTCCCAAGGCACCTGGGTGGATCAGTCAGTTAAGTGTCTATCTTCAGTTCAGGTCATGATCCCAGGGTACCCTTCATTGTACACCCTATTCAGTAGAGAGTCTCCTTCTCCCTTTCTCTCTCCCTCAGACTCTCTCCTGGCTTGTACTTGCTCTCTCTCTCAAATAAATAAATTATACCTTAAAAAAAATATGTTCCTAATTTGATGTCTAAATAAATGATGGAGACAGGGAAATTTTGAAACTAAGAAACTGTTGTTATGAAGTTGTTTCAAATTGAAAGAAAACTTGGAAAGTTTCAGAGAATATCACCATGCTCAAATTAGTTCCTGTGATTCTTTAATCATCTACTCCATTCTATTCTAAGGAGTAATGACTACATTGTTTCCAATTTTGCCTCTGGCAGGATACTGGACTAGATACTATAAAAATATCTCCATATGCAATACAATTAGAATATGGATACTCTATAGCACAATTGTACATATATTGTGATAAGAAAGTGAAGACAATGTTATGAAAAGACAGACAATGTTATGAAAAAAGAGGATGCAGGTAAGAAAAAGGTAGAGACAGAGAAGGAATCTGCAAAGAAGAAAAAAACAAGGAGAGGAAAGAGGAGGGGGGAAGGAGAAGAAAGATGAAGAGAAAAAACATTGAATCAAAATAAGAATGAAGTGAGTAGTAAACAAACACTCGGTTTGAGATTGTGCCCAGGCAGAAATCCAGAAACCCATAACTGGAGTTTCAGAGTATTACAGGTGGCCTAGAGTTGGCTATCCAGAGGAAAATAGGAATCTAAGGCCACATTGCATACCTAAGCATAGCACCAAAGACATGAAAGAAGCCGGCTATTTAGTCCTCCCTCACACTTACTGGGATCACTTATTTGGCCTATGCAGAAATTGGACAGCTTTGGTGAATAGCATTGGATTATCAAAACAGGTGGTGACTCCAATTGCAGCTGCTATTCCAGATTTTGTCTCTTTTATCGAGCAAATCAACATAGCCCTAGCACATGGTATGCAGCTAATGAGCTGGCAAAGCTGTTTCTTTTATGTCATTTAACACAGACTACCAGAAGCAGTTTGGACAGCAGGAATATCTCCCTGTGTTACATAGCACCACATCACTTCTTTCTATGTCACCATCCAGACTGGAGTGAATCTGACTTTTTTGTTGTTGTTTTTTAAAGATTTTATTTATTCATCTGAGAGAGAGAGAGCGAGAGGAAAGAGAGGCAGAGCAGGAGGGAGAAAATCTCAAGCAGACTCCCCGCTAAATGTGGAGCCCAACATGGGGTTCAATCTCAAGACCCTGATGTCATGACCTGATCTGAAAGCCAAACAGTTAACCAACTGAGTCATCCAGGCAGCCCAAGTCTGATTGTTTTATTATTTTACAGGACATCTTGGCTTCATGGGTGGTCTCATGCTAAATGAACCTAGTGAAGAGGAGGTAGCAAAAAATCTTCATATACCGCATGTATGACAGAAAATGAAGTATACCTTACCCAATCCAGACTTCCATCTCAGTAGAGTTTCTACAGATTCAGTGTTTAAGTCATATTAAGATATCCCTTCATGATGAAAAGGGACGATAACTATGATGAAAACTATGATAATGGTTTCAGAATGTAGTAAACTCACTTAAAAATCATTGAATGTATGTTTCAAATGGATCGGTATTGTGATACAAAAATTATACCACAATGAATTTTTTTTTAAATTATCCTTTCAGAGCAAAAGATAAACACTGATACCTATGGGTAGTAAAGCATTACTGCATTTATTGGACCCCTAGGGAATTTGTAGGTAATACATATAATGTCATTTCAATGTGCTGTGTTGAACCATTTTTAAAGTAGCTCATAAAGCAACCAGTTTGGGTTGGGACTCAGAAACAGTTTTGAAGAGGATTCAAATCACAATGCAAGATGTTCTGTAAGTTGGGCCTACGACCTTGAAGATACAAGTGTCTGTAGCAGATAGTGATGGAATATGGAGCCTTCGCTAATGTCAATAAGAAAATCACGGCATGGAGCCTTATGGCATTCTTCTTGAGACAAGTATTCCTTGGAAAGCCATCTAGAGTTGCTAATGTTCTCTTACGGAAATCATGGAACCCAGAGTGATGACTGATGAAGATGTTTGTCACCTATGAAACGGGTGTTTGCTAAGCCACCAAGCTGTGCAGTTGGGCATACACAGGAGCATTTCCTGCTTGAGGTTTATTATGTATGACAGAGTTTGAATAGACCCTGAGGACGCAAGTAAGTTCCATCAACAGAACACAGTTTCTCAGAGCACTCACCGTTTCTTTATCACTTTTCCTTTATGCATGTATTTGTATATTGTTAATAATATGTAGGTTGTACTCTACTAAGAACAGCAGCAACAACTGTAGTGGCTTATGCTTATGCTTTGTGAACTGAGAGCACAGCAACCAGGGCAAAAAGTCGGTTCTTTTTTTTTTTTTTATAAACATATTTTTATCCCCAGGGGTACATGTCTGTGAATCGCCAGGTTTACACACTTCACAGCCCTAACCATAGCACATACCCTCCCCAATGTCCATTACCCCACCCCCCTTTCCCGACCCCCGACCCCCAGCAAC
>PISX010003315.1:0-139834 GCA_004024625.1 Mellivora capensis
AACAATTAGCACTGGGAATATCTTATACTCCACAGGTAAGTTGGAACAGGAAAAGAAATTAAGAATCTTTGCCCCATAGGCCTATATTTATACTCGAGTAATAAATACTCTTCTTCGAATTTATTCCTTATTCAACAACTTAGAAATGGAGAGATGCTTAGGCTTATTGAGAGATGACACTTTCATAGATGGCTAACGTGATATAAATGTGAATACTGTATTTATAAGTAGTACCCAGCTTGCGTCTCAGAAATCTGCATAAGCAGGTCCTACCTGGAAAGTAAGGTGTCATGGATTAATGTCAAGTGCATTCAGTCACAAGCATACTATGCAGCATAAAGGATCACAAATTTAGTAAATGATACCTCCATTTTGAGTAAAAAGTTAATACCTTGGGAATTTCAATGAAATGTATAAACCACTTAATTCCCGTCAAATTGTTTTGAAACGTAAATTGCTAGTAATGTGTCTTGAACAAATTAACAGAGCCTAAGGAGTATATTCAAGATGTTCATTTTCCAGTTATGTTTCTTCCAGTTTCATCCCAAGTAAAAAGCAAAAAAAGGCAAGAACTTCCTTAAAAAGAAAGCGCTTATAATTTATCTTTCTTGTACTCATTCTGCAGTATTTCTGTGTGAAAGCTAGTGCTTCAAAAGTGTTGTATCACTATGACAAAGCAAATAAAGAGTTCAGGACACTATATCCTGTGTAACAGTTCCTAACACAGTATTTTAAATGACACCATCAACAGGGCGCCAGGGTGACTGGCTCAGTCAGTTGAGCAATCAGGTCTTGGCTTTGGCTCAGGTCATGATCTCAGGGTCCTGGGACTGAACCCCAAGTGGGGCTCCCTGCTCAGCGGGAAGTGTGCTTGAGATTCTGTCCCTCTGCCTCTCCCCCGCCCCCACACATGCTCAAAAGCATACTCTCTCTGGGATAAACAAATCAGACTTTTAAAAAATTAAGAATAAACAAACACCAGCATCAATACTCAAGACACAGCAAAACACCTCAGTGGTTCCAGGCAGAGGGGCTGAGTCAAGAGGCATAGGGAGCCGGCAGAGGTGGAGGTGAAAAGCCTCCCAGAGTGAACAGGGCCATGCCCAGTGACTGCAGTAAGCATTTTCTACCCAAACAGGAGACATACTCCTCTTCTTTCCTTACGGATACAGAATCGCCACTTATTTCCTGGACAGCTACCTGACACCAGCCTTTGAAAGAACATAACCATTCACTCCATCTTAATAAAATACAAATGAAATGCAAAACCATGGAAAAAGAAGCTCAAGTTTCCTTTAGCTGCGAGAAGTATAAGAAATAAAGTTAAAATCTGACATAAACAAATGCCGTCAATGTTGAAGAATAACAAGGTGTAACCAATTCTATGAATTAACACTGACTTTAAGGACCAATCAACTGTACATCTAAAACAATCTGAAGAGTTCTTCGTGTTCCCCCTATATTATCTCATATAAAAATTGTAAACTGTTTAATGCCAGCATTACTATCAAAATTTTGAAACATCATTCTACTTACTTTACATTCTTCATTTTGATAAAGACAGTTTCTTAGAAGCTGCATAGCAATGCTTAACTCTTTAATAAAACCGTCCTCCTGTTTAAACAAAAAGTAGTTTAAAAATGTGAACACATGGCATATTCCAATTTTTATATACAGTAATTCCTTCTCCTTTGGGTCACATTTCAATGCGGTATGCTCTCATTGCACCTGACCACCATAATTTTGAGGGGACTGACAAGCTAATGATCTCTGAAAGATGACCATATCTCAAGAAGCGCATCCGCCATGAAAAAGCTATTTCTGTTCTATGAAGCATGGAGGAACTGAGATATATAATAGGCTCCATGTTTCATCTCAATAAAGTGAAGCAGGTACTGACTGGTTTTCAATCATATCAGGTGTTGGCTGACTTTCTCAATGATGAAGTAAAGAACCTTTGCCTACAGAAGAAAAAGGAAAAGAGGCAAGAAAAGAAACTGACAAATATGTAACCCCCTGCATCAATAAAATTATTAAATGAGGCTTTTTCTTGGTTTCTTATCATATGCAACAGAAAGCAATTATTACACAGGTCGCTGCTATAATAGCCTTAGCTAAATATGAATATATGTATACTTATAAATTTATAAATACATATGCACTCATTTTCTCAAAAAGGAGCATATCCCCTTTTTTTGTATACATGTAGGTTTTTCTTTCTTTAAAATTTTGAGAGGTAGTTTCTTCTAAGAGACCAAAATACTCCCAAAATTAAGTGGGTGGTCTTTTCTATTCACCAATCTAATATATATATTTTCCTTTTTCTTTTTAAATTTTTTTTTTAATTTCTTTTTACCCCCATTTTTCCCCCCAAGATTTGGGGTCTCTTCTGATTTGGTTAACACACATTTTTCTGGGGTCTTTGCCACCCTTTTACTATTTTATTCTCTCCTTCATATATTCTTATTTGGATAAAATGACAAGGCAGAAAAATTCACCCCCCCCCCCAAAAAAAAAAGAACAAGAGGCAGTACTGAAGGCTAGGGACCTAATCAATATGGACATTGGTAATATGTCAGATCTAGAGCTCATAATGATGATTCTGAAGGTGCTAGCTTGGGCTCAAAAAAGGCATGGGAGGTATTAGAGAAACACTGTCTGGAGAAATAAAATCCCTTTCTAGAGAAATAAAAGAACTAAAATGTAACCAAGCTGCAATAAAAAAAAGCTATTAATGAGGTGTAATAAAAAATGTAGGCTCTTACTTCTAGGATAAATGAGGCAGAAGAGAGAATTGGTGATAAGAAGACCAAATGACAGAGAACAAAGAAGCTGAGCAAAACAGAGACAAACAACTACTGGACCATGAGGGGAGAATTTAAGAGACAAGTGATACCATAAGACAAAACAACATTAGAATAATTGGGATTCCAGAAGAAGAAGGTGGGGGTGGGCAGGAGGTATATTGGAGCAAATTATTATAGAGAATTTCCCTAATATGGCAAAGGGAACAACCATCAAAATCCAGGAAGCGCAGAGAAACCCACTCAAAATCAAGAAGAATAGGTCCACACCCTGTCATCTAATAGTAAAACTTATAAGTCTTAATGACAAAGAGAAAATCCTGAAAGCATCCCAGGAAAGAAGTCTGTAACATAAAATGGTGAAGATATTAGATTGGCAGCAGACTTTTCCACAGAGACCTGGCAGGCCAAAAAGAACTGGCATGATATATTCAGAGCACTAAATGAGAAAAACATGCAGCCAAGAATACTACATCCAGCTAGGCTATCACTGAAAACAGAAGGAGAGATAAAAAGCTTCCAGGACAAACAAAAACTATAAGAATTTGTAAACACCAATCCAGCCCTATAGCAAAATATTGAAAGGGGTCCTCTAAGCAAAGAGAGAGCCTAAGAGTAGCAGAACAGAAAGGAACAGAGACAATGTACAGAAACAGTCACCGTATAGGCAATACAATGGCACTAAATGCATATCTCTCAATATTTACCCTGAATGTAAATGGGCTAAATGCCTCAATCAAAAGACACAGGGTATCAGAATGGATAAAAAAACAAAACTCATCAATATGCTGCCTACAAGAAACTCATTTTGGATCCAAAGAGATTTGGTCCAAATTTAAAGTCCACTTTAAAATTTAAAGATTTAAAGTGAGGGGGTGGAAAACAATTTACCATGCTAATGGACATCAGAAGAAAGCTGGGGTGGCAATCCTTTAGATCAATTAGATTTTAAGCCAAAGACTGTAATAAGAGATGAGAAAGGACACTATATCATACTTAAAGGGTCTGTCCAACAAGAAGTTCTAACAATTTTAAATATCTATGCCCCTAACATGGGAGCAGCTAACTATATAAACCAATTAATAACAAAATCAAAGAAACACACCAACAGTAATACAACAATACAATAATAGTAGGGGACTTTAACACTCCCCTTACTGAAATGGACAGATCATCCAAGCAAAAGATCGACAAGGAAATAAAGGCCTCAAATGACACACTGGACTAGATGGACATCACAGATATATTCAGAACATTCCATCCCAAAGCAACAGAATACACATTCTTCTCCAGTGCACATGGAACATGCTCCAGAACAGATCATATCCTGGATCACAAATCAGGTCTCAACCGGTATCAAAAGACTGGGATCATTCCCTGCATATTTTCAGACCACAATGCTCTGAAGCTCAAACTCAATCACAAGAGGAAATTTGGAAAGAACCCAAACACAGGGAGGCTAAAGAGCATCCTTCTAAAGAATAAATGGGTCAACCAAGCAATTAAAGAAGAACTGAAAAAATTCACAGAAACAAATGATAATGAAAATACAACGGTTCAAAATCTGTGGGACACAGCAAAAACAGTATATAGAGTATATAGTATATAGAGGAAAGTATATAGCCATACAAGCCTTTCTCAAGAAACAAGAAAGGTCTCAAATACACAACCTAACTCTACACCTAAAGGAGCTGGAGAAAGAACAACAAAGAAAGCCTAAACCCAGCACGAGAAGAGAAATCATAAAGATCAGAGCAGAAATCAATGAAACAGAAACCAAAAATACAATAGAACAAATCAACGAAACTGGGAGCTGGCTCTTTGAAAGATTAAGATTGATACACCCCTGGCCAGACTTATCAAAAAGAAAAGAGAAAGGACTCAAATAAATAAAATCATGAATGAAAGAGGAGAGATCACAACCAATACCAAAGAAATACAAACTATTATAAGAACATATTATGAGCAACTCTACACCAGCAAATTTGATAATCTGGAAGAAATGGATGCATTCCTAGAGACATATAAACTACCACAACTGAACCAGGAAGAAATAGAAAACCTGAACAGACCCATAACCAGGAAGGAGATTGAAACAGTCATCAAAAATCTCCCAACGAAAAAGAGCCAGGGCCAGACGGCTTCCCAGGGTAATTCTACCAAACATTTAAAGAAGAATTAATTCCTCTTCTCCTGAAATTGTCTAAAAAATAGAAATGGAAGGATAACTTCCAAACTCACTTTATGAGGCCAGCATTACCTTGATCCCAAAACCAGACAAAGACCCCATCAAAAAAGAGAATTACAAACCAATATCCTTGATGAACATGGATGCAGAAATTCTCACCAAAATACTAGCCAACAGGATCCAATAGTACATTAAAAGGATTATTCACCATGACCAAGTGGGATTTATTCCAGGGCTGCAAGGTTGGTTCAACATCCGCAAATGAATCAATGTGATACAATACATTAATGAAAGGAAGAACAAGAACCATATGATACTCTCAATAGATGCTGAAAAAGCATTTGACAAAGTACAGCATCCTTTCTTAATCAAAACTCTTCATCAAAGTGTAGGAATAGAGGATACATACCTCAATATCACCAAAGCCATCTATGAAAAACCCACCACAAATATCATTCTCAATGGAGAAAAACTGAGAGCTTTTCCCCTAAGGTCAGGAACACGGCAGGGATGTCCATTATCACCACTGCTATTCAACATAGTACTAGAAGTCCTACCCTCAGCAATCAGACAACAAAAAGAAATTAAAGGCATACAAATTGGCAAAGAAGAAGCCAAACTATTACTCTTTGCAGATGATACGATACTTTATGTGGAAAACCCAAAAGATTCTACTCCAAGTCTGCTACAACTTGTACAGGAATTCAGTAAAGTGTCAGGATACAAAATTAATGCACAGAAATCAGTTGCATTTCTATACACCAACAACAAAACAGAAGAAAGAGAAATTAAGGAGTCAATCCCATTTACAATTGCACCCAAAACCGTAAGATCTAGGAATAAACCTAACCAAAGAGATAAAGAATCTGTACTCAGAAACCTATAAAGTACTCATGAAAGAAACTGAGGAAGACACAAAGAAATGGAAAAATGTTCCATGCTCATGGATTGGAAGAACAAATATCGTGAAAATGTCTATGCTACCTAAAGCAATCTACACACCTAATGCAATCCCTATCAAAATCCTATTGATTTTTTTCAAAGAAATGGAACAAATAATCCTAAAATTTATATGGAGCCAGAAAAGACCTCAAAGAGCCAGAGGAATGTTGAAAAAGAAAGCTAAAGTTGGTGGCATCACAATTCCAGACTTCAAGCTCTATTACAAAGCTGTCATCATCAAGACTGTATAGTACTGGCACAAAAACAGACACATAGATCAATGGAACAGAATAGAGAGCCCAGAAATAGACCCTCAACTCTATGGTCAACTAATCTTCGACAAAGCAGGAAAGAATGTCCAATGGAAAAAAAGAGTCTCTTCAACAAATGGTGTTAGGAAAATTGGACAGCCACATGCAGAAAAATGAAACTGGACTATTTCCTTACACCACACACGAAAATAAACTAAAAATGGATAAAGGACCTCAATGTGAGAAAGGAAGGCATCAAAATCCTTGAGGAGAACACAGGCAGCAACCTCTTCGACCTCAGCTGCAGCAACTTCTTCCTAGGAACATCGCCAAAGGCAAGGGAAGCAAGGGCAAAAATGAACTATTGGGACTTCATCAAGATCAAAAGCTTTTCCACAGCAAAGGAAACAGTCAACAAAACCAAAGACAACTGACAGAATGGGAGAAGATATTTGCAAACGACATATCAGATAAAGGGCTAGTATCCAAAATCTATAAAGAACTTATCAAACTCAACACCCAAAGAACAAATAATCCAATCAAGAAACGGGCAGAGGACATAAACAGAAATTTCTGCAAGGAAGACATCCAGATGGCCAACAGACACATGAAAAAGTGCTCCACATCACTCGGCATCAGGGAAATACAAATCAAAACCACAATGAGATACCACCTCACGCCAGTCAGAATGGCTAAAATTAACAAGTCAGGAAATGACAGATGCTGGCGAGGATGTGGAGAAAGGGGAAGCCTCCTATACTGTTGGTGGGAATGTAAGCTGGTACAACCACTCTGGAAAACAGCATGGAGGTTCCTCAGAAAGTTGAAAATAGAGCTACCCTACGACCCAGCAATTGCACCACTGGGTATTTACCCTAAAGATACAAATGTAGTGATCCGAAGGGGCACGTGCGCCCAAATGTTATTAGCAGCAATGTCCACAATAGTCAAACTATGGAAAGAACCTAGATGTCCATCAACAGATGAATGGATACAGAAGATTTTATATATAAATATCATATATATATATGATATTCCATCATATATATATATATATATGATGGAATACCATGCAGCCATCAAAAGAAATGAAATCTTGCCATTTGCGACGATGTGGATGGAACCAGAGGGTATTAAGCTGAAGGAAATAAGTCAATCAGAAAAAGGCAATTATCATATGATCTTCCTGATATGAGGAAGTTGAGAGGCAACGTGGGGGGTTTTTGGAGTAGGAAAGGAATAAATGAAACAAGATGGGATCGGGAGGGAGACAAACCATTAGAGACTCTTAATCTCACAAAACAAACTGAGGGTTGCCAGGAGGAGGGGGGTAGGGAGAGGGTGGTTGGGTTGTGGACACTGGGGAAGGTATGTGCTATGGTGAGTGCTGTTAAGTGTGTAAACCTGGCAATTCACAAACCTATACCCCTGGGGCTAATAATACATTATACGTTAATAAAAAATTATTTTAAAAATGTAAAAAAATTAATTATTATCATCACTATTATATAAAAACTGTGTTATCTTGAGCTTACATGAGCATGCATTTTGAACATGAGTCTAGTAAACTCAATGCTAGAAAGAGACATTCAAAAGTCATGGCAGGAATATAGAGAGATTAGGAATACCAGCTCTACAACCACCCAGATATAGAGCAGCTACCGTCTTTCTCAGTTCCTAGTTTTATGACTATATGCTGGCCTTAGTGTTCATGAGAGAATAAATACTACCTATTTGAGAACAGTGCTTGCTATGTAGAAATCTCAGTAAGTTATATATCATTCCTAATGAATCCGTGCTTGCTTTGAGAAAAATACCTCCTTTTTGTAATGTAAACAATTTATCTGGTAAAATATCATACACACTTCAAAATGCTTATAACAAAAACATGTAATATATAAATCTCATTTTAAGCTCTTTAAGTGAAAATTAAGTCTGTCTCTCTCTCTCTCTCTCTCACACACACACACAGACACATACAGCCCCAAGCCCAAAGTTGCTAATGTAGAAATCCCTTTAATTTATCTAACTATACTTCTCTTCTAAATCAGATACCCATTTGTACCAAATACTGATATCATTTATAAGTACAGGAAACTGGAGAGATGGTCTCTACGTCATTCCTTCATTCACCCAGATGTTTGGAATTCAGAGTTACCTGTTTCTTTAGGGCTGCCTTCCCAGGCCGGAGAGAATCTAGGTTCAGTTGTGCATTAATGTGTTTCATTTGCTCCATGCAGCTGTCTATTAGATCAGCTGAAAGATAAAATCCGAAACAATCAAAAGGATATTCCATTTCCAAATAAGTTGAAATCACATATAACAAAGTCTCCAAAAAAGAATGCTCTATATTTCTGAGCAACCTCATTTTGATATTTTCAGGGAGAAATTAACAAATCAGAGAAAAAGAAAGAGAACTAAAATGTTTAACAATTTCAATGTTTCCAATTTAGTATGATCCTTCCAAAACCTACTTTATGGTTTGAGGCATGCATAATTCATTTTAATAGCAAATCACAACAGAATTACTAGGCTTGATGTTGCCGTTATTCTCTTGAACTCTAAGACCTATGTTCCCCGATTACAGAGGAAAAATCACAATCCTCTAGAAGGGAAATATATATGAAAATGCAGGGTCATCTAACACTGTTGTTATTGCTATCAAAACTATGTGGGGTTTTTTTTTAAGTACACAATATATGCCTGTGGTTACTAATATTTAATTGTTATGAAACTAAGTGATGTGTTTCTTCGTAAAGTTTCCCCACTAGGGACACCTGGGTGGCTCAGTCAGTTAAGTGTCCGACTCCTGATTTTGGTTCAGGTCATGATCAGGGTCATGGGATCAGCTGTGCATCAGGTTCCAAGCTCAGCGTGGAGTCTGCTTGTCCCTCTCCCTCGGCCCCTCCCCGCACTCATAATCTCTCTCTCTCAAATAAGTAAAATCTTAAAAAAAAAAAAAACAACTTCCCTAATGTTTATATATTCTCTAGATTAAGAATCATTACTCAAAAAATAATCTACATGTATAATCTTTATTTTAAAAGTAATACATGTTTACTGTGTTTCTGCATGAGAAAAACTTTTTAGTCACTGAGATTTTTAAGTTCTTTACATTCTGAATCCAAAGAAAATTAAAAGAAACAAGCAGCAAAATATATGAATTGACAATATGCCATACCAGTTGAGTCATGTGGCTCACCTTTCAAAGCATGTTTCTGAGCTCTTCTACTGACAGCCAAAAGTGACATCAATGCATTTGCAGCAACTCTTTTCAGGACATCCTTGGAGGATTTCCCTTCATAGCACTGCAAAGAATATATACCAAACTGCCTTGAAGAAAAACTTAATCTGGAGCAAAACCGTTGTGAATAAAAGATGTGGTCTATTTAAAAGGTATTGCTAGGTTTCAACTACTCCATGAGATTCACTGGAACTTGATAAATCATTAAGATTTGAGATTGAGAATGCTCCGTGTGAATGGGACTGTAGAAGAAACTTACAATGTGGAAAAAAGCAACAGTCATTTTCAAAGGCTCATCATGTAAAGGAAGAACTGTGCACTTAAATTCATCAGGGAATGTACGTACATATATGTAACTTATTAAAAAGGGCCCTCACTAAACTGCTGAATAGGAAAACTGCCATCAAATTCCTCCTATCTTCTTCTTGAAACACATCCCTCCCTCAATTTCCACCCTATATACCCCTATACCTCAGGGGATGTTGTTCTTTCCATCCCGCATTTCTACAGTCACATTTATCTGTCAGTACATGTTTAAAAAAAAAAAAAAGTTTCTTAATTTTGTTGACTTACATAAATTTTTTAAAAATTACTTGTAATTTTGAAAACACTAATATTTTGGTATGTTTCTTTTATATATTTGATATTTATAAAAGTAAAACATTTTTTTCCTGATCAAAAATTTCAAATATATACAAGACTGAAGGAAACAGAATAACGTTTCTTTTTAAAAAATTTTGGGCTAAACTATTTCAAGTAAATACTAGATATCATATAATGTCACATTCCAGTATACACGACCATAAAGCCATTATCATGCCTAACATATTTAATAATTTATTGGTATCAACCTAATATCCAGTCCAAATTCAGATTTTTCTCGTCTCAAAAATGTCTCCTTATGGTTGGTTTAGTGGAATCAGCACCCAATAAAGCCTCACAGCCTATCAATAGATCTCCTAAATCTAGAGCACCTGCCATTTTCACACCTCCCAAACCACCCACTAGGATTTTTAATTTCGTTCTGCTCATATTGTTAGTTGTTGAATAAATCAGATCAGTCATCCTAAGGAATGCCCCACATCCTGGGTTTGACTGCTTCCTTGTAATGATTTGAACTTGTCTTCTCTGCTCTGTATTTCTCATTTACCAGGTGCTGTAGTTCTAAAGGCTTGAGTACATTCAGGTGAAATCTTTTGTGGTAAGATTCTCATGTGGATATACACATAAAGTTTAATTATAATTCCAAAGGGTCCATAAATTCCAGTGTAAGAACTGGAAGTTCCTCATATGATTTATAAATATTAGCTGTAACTCATATTTGCAATTTTTCCTTTTACCAGTAATTTTCAATGATCCAGTTTTACAATATATTAAAATCAAGCTCAAAATGATACAATTTTACATAAAATATAGTATAGCATACACAGATGCAACTTCACTCTTCCTGATTAGCCTATACCCAACAACACGACACCAGAGGAGCCGGTGGGGGTGGGGGGCTGTAGAGGGGCCTTCCAGCCCCACCACCTGGGGAGGTGTGATTCCATCCTAAATACCTCACTTAGGCTGTTGCCTCTAACCAGGCAGTTCTGTATCTAGCCAATGAGTTCGATATTAAATGCCCCAGACCCAGGGATGCTTGATAAAGATCATGCTAACGTGACCTGAAGAAGGTGGGGAAAAAGGCCAAAAACTATTTAGGATAATGAATATGTGTGGAGTATAATCATTATAGCTAATTATGAGCATCCTAATTTGCCTATAAACTTAATCTTCACCACTAATAAGAAAACTGCTCTCCTATACACACCCTTACTGAACCTGAATGCATTAATGTCTTGAGGAAAACCAAAATGATCTCACTGAAATCTATTACTCATCTACCTTCTGCAAGCAATGAGGGAGAAAACAGAGGTAAGAGTTCTAGGGAAACAGTTATGCACATCAATGTGTCCTTTTTTCCCTCATGAAATCTCATCGAAATGACAGAAATGGGATGAAACACCAGGCAGACAGAGAGGAGCGAGTACTCACTCACTCAGTCACACACGTCTGGAAACCAGGAAGCAGACGGACGCGAATGCAGTGGGAGGCCCGAGAAGGCGGAATACCAGCCCCTCCGTACAATGCATTGCCAGTGGCTAAGGGAACTCAGCTCCAGGTTCCCCTGGAAGTGAAAACGAAGGAGGATCACTTGAAAAATCTCTGAGAACCAGTTCGAGAACCAGATTTCGCCCATGACCCACCAATCTCTGCGCAGCCAAGCTACTCCTCATCCCCACCTTTGCAAGAAACTGGGGATTTGGTCCCTGGAGAGGGTGAACTAAAAGTGCTCTAAACGGGCAAAGACAAGGCACAGTTGCAGGTGAGGGTATTACATTGAAAACAGGATTACGTGAAATGTGCAAACTGATTCTGAGACCCCTGCTCTCTTCCTCCTACTTTGTGGCAAAACACTTGGCAGTTGGGTTTTCACCCCCAGGCAGGAGACCAGAAGATTCTTCCCTCGGGAATGTGACAAGCTCAAAGGCAGGCTACAACGGGCGGCAGCCAAACGCCCTCACACAGCACAGCCTGCAGCTGACAGGCTCCGCTCTGCTGCCCAGGGCTTCCAGTCTACTTCCAATCTCCCAGTTTCAAACGCCGCAGACCACCAAGATTACCACATACGTGAGAAAAGCCCCTAACCAGAACACAGAAACCAAAACAGTCAACAAGGAAGAAAAGAGAAATTATGTAAGAAGAAAACTTACTAAGAGTTGCAAACATACAGAACACGCAAAGTAGGGGGATGTCAGTTAAGTGAAGAAGGAGTTCAGATGGAAAGAACCCCCACGAGGGGCACCTGTGTGTCGTCAGTGGCGCTTGCGACTCTTGGTTTTGGCTCAGGCCGTGATCTCGAGGTCATGAGAGGGAGCCCCGTGTCGGGCTCCACACTCAGCGCAGGCAATGTTTGAGATTCTCTCTCGCTCTCCCTCTGCCCCCCCCCACTCCTGCACTCTGTCTAAAGTAGACAAATAAATCTTTAAAAGAAAAAAAGAAGAAGAACCCTCAAGACAGGTCAGAACACTGAATTAAATAGACTCCACCTAGAAATTTCATCGGAAAATGTAGAATGCTGGAGACAGAAAAAAATTCTTAAAACTCCCAGGGGAGAGAAACCAGAAATCATAATGGCTTCAGATCTTTCCACAGTAATATGAGAAGTTAAAGGGAAGAGACAAGGCCTTCTTAATTCTGAAGTGAATGATTTCTAATCTACAATCCTCACTAAACTAAACTATAAATTTAATGTAAGGGTAGAAAAAGACTCTGGGTAGAAAAATCTCAAAAGAGCCTCTTACGCACCTTTACTCTGCAAGGTACCAGACAACAGACTCTACCCAAAGAAAGGTGGGAAGCAGGAAAGGAGAACCTGGGAGACATGAGATCACAGGAAACAGCAGAGAGGTAGAGGAATTCCCCAGGACGAAGGTGAATGGAGATCCCAGGATCACACTGGGCGCCATGAAGGGTCAGAAGCAACTAGAAGTGATTTCTTCCAGAACATGAAGCTGACATCAGTTCCCACATGTCTGAATGGACTGAGAGGACATTCAATTGCTGGGAAAGAGCATGGAGCTTATCAGTAATAATAGAAAACTTAGCAAATTTAAAAATAATACAATAATTATGTCTAAGGAAAATGGAAGCTGTGAAGTTCAAATGTGTGCAGCACTTTCACAGACTGACCACCACATGCTGCCTCCTCTCTAGCCACCATGAAGACGTAGGATAGCAAGGAAAGGAGAGGGGAGACCACTGTGGCCAGGTAGGTGGTTGAGGCCTGGAAAGGGAATTAAAGTCTCATGTTCCAAAGCAGGAAGCCAACATAAAATGTTTAAAATGGAATAACCAAGATAGAATAATACAAGCATGTTAGAGACTTGGAAGGGAAACATGAAACAATCAACTAAAAAAGGCAGGAGTAGTTGCCTCTAAGAAGAGGGAAATGAAGGAAAAAGACAGAAGTCTTCTCCTTTGGATACAAAACTTATAAACCTGTTTGGCACTCTAAAATGTAAACACAAACTGATAGGAAAGCCAAAAACTAAAAACAAAACAAAAAAAATAAACAGGATTAACTTCTAGTAAATCCACATACTTTTCAACATATACTGAAAGTCAGAGTAGAGGATTTCGTTTCTGCCATTTTCCATGCAGCACTTCCTGCAGACTGAAAAGTCGTTCTGAGGGGCACCTGGGTGGCTCAGTGGGTTAAAGGCTCTGCCTTCGGCTCAGGTCATGATCCCAGGGTTCTGGGATCGAGCCCCACATCCAGGCTCTCTGCTCGGCGGGGAGCCTGCTTCCCCTCCTCTCTCTCTGCCTGCCTCTCTGCCTACTTGTGATCTCTGTCTGTCAAATAAATAAATAAAATATTAAAAAAAAAAAAAGTCGTTCTGAATATCTGTGCACAGAGCCGGAGCGCATCGCTCAAAGCGCAGGAAGCCCCGGAGGCAAGAAGGTGGAGGCTAATATTCCACGTCCCATAGCTGAAGTGACAGACAACCAGCTACTGGGTGATGCAGATACACACAAGAGGAGAAATAAATCAAGAGGATACAGAGCGAGAAACAGCATGTCTTTTTGACAACCATAGGAAGAAAGAAAATCAGGACTCAATGTAATTTATTTCAATTTTATGTTCTGTTTAGATCTAATTCCTTCTATACATTAAGTCATCTAGGTATTCTAAGTCAAGACTCTACTTTCTTTCCAAAAGGCACTGATGTAAAGAACAGGGTTTTTAATTACCATGAACACTCACCGACACAGCAGTATCTCAAAAAGATAAGCCTTTTGTCTCCAACAGATTAACTCTTGAACGTCACCATTCACTAAACACTTGAGCAAAATCTACCTTCTAAAATGTGAAATTAGAGTTTGTTCTTTCCTTTCATTATTATCCTTAGATATCAGACCAAATATAAGGAGCGAAATTAATTCAACATCTCAATTATGAGCAAAATCTATTATGATATTATATGTCTTTGCAAATGAATCATATTATCTCACTAGGGAAGGCAAAATCTCTATTAAGTCAAATATGTTCAGTATGTATGGTCAACAGATAATATGGTCTCTACGGCCGAAAAACATACCTCACAGGACATATAAGTCAAAAGACAGAATAGTTTCTAAGAGAATATTCAAATCCTCAAACCTCCTCAAAATGGAATTATGAAAAAATAAACTTGCACATAATTTAAGACATAAATACCAAATGCAAACTTTCAATATGTATCCCCCCATGGGAGAGTACAGTAAAGCAGCCATTGAAAAGATTCTTTGCCAACACCTTTTAATTGAAGTTACAGCATAACAATCTGTTACGAGGACGGAGCTCTAGGGCCAGCTTATACAAACTTAATACAATCCTCTCAGTTCGCATTTGCATTTTAAGAACTGAATTACAAGAGGTTAATTGATATGCTTAGGGTCACGCATCCAATATTTTTGAGTAAGGTAATAAACCTCTGAAGGTCATCAATTTTAGTATCCTATTTCTTCTGATCATTTAAAGACTGTAGTTTCCTTTTTTTACATAACACCTGGCACAACACACAGCCTACATGCATGTGTAATAAGAAACATATGTAATTTATTATTATGTGTTGTTGGTTTATGTATTTGAATAACATTTTAAATCACATATCATCTTTATATAGGGCAGAGCAAAGAAAACATAATAGCATTTGTAGTTTAATAAAGCTCATTAATAAATGTCCCATCTCATGTGAGGCATACATTTTCTCATAAGTATGTCACAGGGACACTTCCTTTACTTTCTTTGTCTTAAACTTGCTTGTGCCCTTCTAACAAATGTCATGTATTTATATTCGACTGTTTACATGAACAAGATGAGTGTGATTTTTTAGTTTATAACAATTTATATAATTGGTTAAAGTATCCATATCCATACAGAATGCTTTACATCTTTTATAATTTGGAGGAAATGGAGAGGAAAATTGGCTAGTCATTAGGAAAATCATTGAGATACCCTGTGGCTCTAGGATACCCCATTTTCTTTGGCCAAGAAGGTAACAGCAAAAGATTATAAATGATAACTTTTATAATGAATAATATTACAAAATATTAAGAAAAAATTAGGAGCAAGGAAAAATTTTTAAATTCCTGTGGCAAAGAATTTTTCCTATGTACATTTATTTTAATCTGGTACATCAACCAACAGGGACCCATATTTATCATAAGCATAATCATGATTCCTTGAAACAGCATGACCAATAAGTGAGAGAAAACAGCTAGGAAATAAAACAGCTTTGGTTTGGCCTGGATGGAGGTCTTTAAATTTCACCTGGTCCAGGAGGACTGGCTGTAGAACCCATGGTCATGGCTGTAGTCAAGGCTCCCAGAGCTACTGGGCATTCCTGGCCTGGGCAGGGGAGAAGGGCAGGTGCACCTCCCTCACTGAGGGCAAGAAAAGGAGGCGCGACTCCAGAAATCATTTACACTCCCTGGAGGGGAAAGAATGTTGGTAAGAGCGAAGGCCCCTTCCCTAGGGAAAAGAGCTCTACTGAAGCCAAAGTCAGGAGATTCATAATGCTTTTGGAGTTGGGGGAAGACCACTGCAAAGGTGTGAATTTGAGTTTCCTCTCTAATACTCTTTAAAGTGCAAAATCAGACTCAGTTAATCAAATAAAGCCTATTGTTCTGATGGGTAATGAGATAACTGGGACACTACCCAGCTTTGGTTTTAAGCTAAGAAGAGCTGAGTGGAGTGAGGGAGGCTATGGCCTCCCAAGACTAAGTGACTTTGAGCAACGCTGTGAGGATCTTTTCCTGTTGGAGTTCCAGCTTCTGAAGTTGCTACTGGAGACAGGGGAAAATGTCGGAGGACCCTTTATCAGTCTCCTTATCTGTGCTCTGAAAGTAACTGTGTGCCGGGCAAAGGAGAGGAAGACAGAAGTCCCCCAAGAGCGCGGAGCCCCACCTTCAGTGGGTGGGTTCCTGCTGGACCAGGAGCCATCCTTGCCTCTTGCAGCCTTGTCTGCTTCCCAACATAATGGGAGCCGCTGCACACAACACACAAGTGGTCATGCCAGCAAGATCTGTACAGCCAGAACTCCCAGAGGCAGAAAAGGGGCAAAAATTCCCAAATTCAAAGCAGCAAAGAGACAGCAACATATCAGCAAACTGGAGTAACCTGCCTTTATGAAACCTGGCTGACTGACAGGGGAATGAATGGAAGCAAATCCATCAAGGCACAAGTCTCTTCTTTTCCACCTCCCAGCAAGAAGATTAAAAATCAGAAAACCATATGATTATTAAAAAGGGAGATTCTTAATATTGAAAAATCTAGCAATTTCTTATTTGTAAAAATGACTACACAACAACTTAGGAAACACTTGGAGGTTTTTTTGGTTAATCTATTTATAAAATCATATTTCATGATGTTAGAATGTTTTTCGATGAACAAAATTCTTGGTTCATATTTTAGGACTTCAAAAAGTAAGTTTATAAGATAAGTTCATAAGGCAACGTGGTTCAGAAAGGTGGCATTTTCCCATAAATGTACCAATGAAGTAAGCCCACTTCTATAGACAAAGCACCTTAAATATATGTAATTTACTTACATAAATCAAATGTTGTTTAGATGAATATATGTTTAGAGATGTAGAAATACCTTTAAAATGGCAAGACATTATGAATTATAGCTGCATTCCTGAAATATAACCTACAATGGCACACTATATTTTGGGAAATGGCTGGATTTAGATTTCTAATATTTCATTTTGAAATTTTACATCATAGTCATTAAAGAAACTAGTCAACATCAGAGAACCAGGACCGGAGAGGAGATGGTTAATTTAACTTTATATGTTTTTGTTTCATTTAAATGGTCATAATGAACATTAATTACTTTTTAATTCTAATGAGTGAAAAAAAATTTTACAAGGTCAAGACTGAAAGTGGATTTATTTAAATACTAAACAAAGTTTTTGAAAGGTCAAGATATCACATACCTGAAGAATTACTTCATTAAGTCGTTCTAGAGATTTCTGATTTTCCTGAGTTTTATCAAGAAGTGAAGCCACTGATGGACCCTGGCATACGTTTGCTTTATCCTTATCTCGGAGATGCCTTTTTGCTTCCTCCATCAAGAGAACAGAAAGGAACTGCAGGCCAGCCGTAAATAACGTAGGGCACGTGGTAGACAAACCCACACATGTGCACAATATATCTGAGGGAGAGAATACTTTCTATGTAAATGTTTGAAACGTCTTCAATATTAAAGAAGTGAATCAGATCGATTTGAATAATTAAGTTTATAGCCTTTTTATTTCTAATGAAGTAAACCCATCAATATTTATAAGTATCATGAGAATAACTAGTGCTTAAAAGTAATTTAAACACTCAATATGAAGACAACAGAATCAAGGAGCTGATTTAATTCTCATTTCATTCTTTTTATATGGGTTCTTTTTGGTATGAAAGTGTGTGTATGTGTGTGTGTGTGTGTGTGTACACAAATCCACATACACACAGTATTTGCTAAGACCCAAAATAAGAGGATTAAATATAGATGAGTACTGATCCCTCTGGGGTCTTTTGGAATCCACAAAGTCTCTGGAGTTTTTAACTTTGTAATTTTTATTTCAGCGCTTACCTAAACAAAATTTCATGGGACTGTACTCTGAATTATCTACTTCACCACCATATAACTGTGTTTCTGTTTTCAAACAAGTTGATGCTAAACAGTACTTACAAGACTTAGTGTGCAGCACGGCTTGGTGCAGAACCAACATTTCGTGGTAGTTCAGAATACAGAACAAGAGTGCTTATGCACAAATTTGCAAACATAATACAGATTAGAAAGAATAGGTAAGCCAACTCAAAATAATCTACACTGAATCAGTCATTATTAATTTCCTATTATGATCACTAATTCATTAAAGAAACATCTGATATGTTATCTCAATTTTATTAATTTCAGTAACACTGGTTTATAATTTTGTTATGTTTTACTTTTATATCATTTGGAATTTATACTTGTATAAGAGTTATAACCATAAGAACTTCTACCTAGATTTAGGCTAAAAGAAATTATTTTCTTAACTGATATAAGAAAAATAATTTAGTGAGAATGGAGTTTCATGGGAATTATGTTCATTTAAATGATGTCTCAATATGACTCAGGTCTGAGAAAAGACTCTTATAGATAACACAAGTTACAAAGTGGCCATAAGATGTTTTAAGTTTGTATAATATATGGGATGGAAACTGAAAATGAACAAAGACCACTCCATGACAAGGAACAACAACAATCATTAGTTATATTTTCATAAGCATTACTTTATCAAAGCTAGCTGTTTATGTAGTAACTTATTTCCGATTAGCACCATATTACATAAACTGTGTATACACGTTTTGTAGAAAGATTCTGAATTTACTATGTCCTTATTTTATCACTAGGGGAAGTGTCAGGTAAACAGCTGAAAGCAGGGGCCAGCAAACTTTTTCTGTAAAGGGTCAGAGAGGAAGTGAGTATTTTACACTTTACAGTCATAGGCCTTTATCACAACTTTTCAATTCTACCACTGTAGCAGGAAAGCAGCCTCAGGCAACAAGTAAATGAGAAGGGTAGCCGCCTGCCCGATACAATCTCATTTACCAAACAAGCAGCAGGCCACATCTGCCCACTAGGCTTAGGTGTCCCACATGAGCCAACCTTGCTTTATATTAGCTATATATTGCTTTATATTATATTATATTTAGATTATATATATATCAGGTGGTAAACTAAATTTCCCCACCATGGATAAGAAAATCTCAATTATACAATCTCTTTCAGTTTTTAACAGAATAATGATTTCTAAATGGACACTATTCCTCTTAGGTAAACTCAGAACTCCTATCTTCAGATAACAAACAATTTTGCTTCTTACTAAACGTGTATTTCCCCATAAAACTTACTTCAACACTACCACTCTAGTTACAAAATGTATCATCCATTTAAGTTTAAAGAATGATCAAATGATAAAGTAAAATGTGAAAAAAATAAGTTGACTGAATTAGTGGTACCTTGGAAATTTAAAAAACTCAATTTTGAATACATTTAAACTAGCCATTTTTAAAAAGTAACATAAATGTTATAAAAAGTCTTCCTGCTATGCTAAAATTTAAAAGAGACTCTGAAAAATTAGTAGTTATTTTAAAAAATCATTTATCCTAGTTCATTACATGGAAAACATCTTGTAAAAATAGTTAACTATACTACACACTTAGCATTTCTGTACTATAAGAAAATCCTTGTCTTGACACAAGATGCTATTTTTATTATAAGTTCCCATGTTATCATATATACAGAATTTTAGGTGTAGGCTTACCCACGTACAGTGCATGTATGTCAGGAAAGAGACTGGTTTCTATGCCAACACATGAAAATCTTGCTCATTGTTTTATAATCATGTCATACCAATGTCTCTTCATTATACCACAGGATTTTCTTAGCTTGTTTTTATAGTTTTTTTGAACTGGGTTTTAATTTTTCAAAAATGCATTTTTGAGGTTCCTCAAGAGCACTGCAAACTTCTCAAAGTAAATACCTTGTTTCTCTTTCAAATGCCACGGCATAAGTATTTAATTTTAAGAAAAAGATATGTAAAAACTGTAAATGCTGGTTATCTTAATTTTCATTAGCAGAAAGACTCACGGCCTAGTGAGAGTATCTGCTTACCGGTCACTGCCGTCCAGTGCTTGGCCAGACCCACCGTAATAAATGGGAGGGAGGCAACAGCAGCTTTCCTCAGGAGTGTAGCCAGAAGGTTAAATAAATGTGTCCATGTGTGATAAAAAGCCGATATCAACTCTACATCTATAAAATTAATGAAAATATTTTAAGTTATTACCACAAAGAGTAGAAAATACAAATCACCAGACACTTCATTACACTTAAGAGGCATGTACCTGTTAGATGAGGACAAATGTAATTCAGCACGATCCAAAATTTATTTTAATTAACTTTTTCACTGCTTCTTTAAGATCTCTCTCATCTACCCCTCTACATAAAGACAAATTCACACTCCTGCATCTTCCTCTCATTAACACACATTCGATAACAATTCAGAAGGCATGACAAACTGAATATTAAGTCATAACCCTAACACATAACCTTTTACAGTAGGTACAGGAATCAAACACTGTACCTACTGTAAAAGGATGGCATTATTTGTGCTACTCATAAAGTTTCTCTTGTTGTCTTTATCACCTTTGTGCAGGGGCGAAAGAAGCAAGCACAATGTGCCAAGGTCCTGGCAGAAAAGAAAGGAGAATTCCTCTGAACAACCATGAGTATTGCCCCTCAATGAAAACATGACACAAAAGAGGATTGTGCACCTTTGCCTAAAATGGCTGAGAAAATAGCAATTAACCTATCGTAAGGACAGCTTTTTCCTTCGGTCTACGCGTCAAAGAGAGAAGCAGCAATCTTCGGACTGTCGTCTCTGACCGTATCGCCAGCTTTTGCAAACTAAGGACTTCCATTTCAGGGTTCTTTGGAAATGGCATATTCCAGGGAGTCTGCATTAAAGCAATCCTTGCTGTGTGTCTCACCCTTCGTGTCATTCTCAGCTCTGTAAAGGAGTCTTTTCAGACTTATGTTTCCTCTTCATCATCCCCATGAAATTTTCATTCCATAGATTCTGTATATCTGTTTATGTACTACCAGTATCATCTGTACTTTATGCTTAAAAAGAATTAGGTATTAAGCTTACTGATTTTATTCAAGATAGCTAAGTAAAATATTTAAAAGTTTAAAAATTGGGGCGCTTGGGTGGCTCAGTGGGTTAAGCCTCTGCCTTTGTTTGGCTCGGCTCATGGTCTCAGGGTCCTGGGATCGAGCCCCACATCGGGCTCTCTGCTCAGCAGAGACCCTGCTTCCCTCTCTCCCTCTGCCTGCTTCTCTGCCTATTTGTGATCTCTCTCTCTCTGTCAAATAAATAAATAAAATCTTAAAAAAAAAGGTTTAAAAATTGAAAAGCAATTAACATTTAACTTAACTTTATAACTACTTTTGCTAAATAACTTTCAGTGTAATTTATTTGCTCCTATAAAATGTATTGAATTACATATGGAAATTAGCAAATCATATAAATATATACTAGAAAATAATAAATATTTTATAAAATCATTCACAGCTATTTTTCCAGAAATTTTTAAAACTTGTTTCTTAGGGGCGCCTGGGTAGCTCAGTCGGTTAAGCGTCTGCCTTCTGCTCAGGTCATGATCCCAGGGTCCCGGACAGGGAGTCTGTTTCTCCCTCTCCCTACCACTCTGCCTACTTGTGCTCTCTATCACTCTGTCAAATAAATAAATAAAATCTTTTTAAAAAAACCTCATTTCTTAAAAAATTTATACTGAACTTTTACCTTTTGCTAGATATGAGAAAATGACTTCTAACTTAACCAGCCACTAGATATACATTCAGATATCGGTGACATTTTTTATTTTCAGCAGTTGACATAATTATTGATGGGCCAATTAACTCACATAATAATAAAACATATACTATTTTTATTTAATTATCAAAGCCCAAGTCACATACAAAAGCAAGAGAATCAATTAAAAAAAAATCCACAAGTCAGCCAATGACAATTAAGACATGATATAACTGTGGGACATCTGGCCGTATGACTTGGCTCTCTCTTGCCATATGACTTTGGGATCAAGTGTTGAATCAGAAGTCCTCCAGTCATGACATCTATGCACTCTGGGTTTTAGCAATGATATTGTGTATTTCCTGTTTATCTTCTATGAGCTCAATATCAGTGCTTCCCAAGTGATATCCAAGAAACCCAACAAGAGAAATTAAACACTAAGGAATAAGATTTTATTGGTAGAACTGAGTTCTAAAAGGCCACAAACCATTGTAACAGCTAAGATTTTTCCCCTACCACTTTCCACCAAGATTTAATTTTTGCTTCTTGGGGGGTGATATCACCCTCATAAAGAATGCATGGTCTATCCTGATTTGCTTAGTTAGGACATCATGACCACTTATAAAATTTCCAAGTAAGCAATTACTATTCCTCTAGCAGCAGACTATTTTAACACTAATGAGACACTGAGGACTAAATTTGCTGGCATCATAAAACATTTTACTTACCTAAAACCAAGCAAATCCATAAAATTCAAAAAAACTAAGTAATAAATAACAGGCAAAGAGCCATTTAGCAATAGCCAAATTATCAGTTACTTCATTATTAAATCTTTTAATTATTATATTTTAATTCTGTTAAAGAGCCCATATTGTTTTAATGTTCTTTTCTATTTAGTACTATATGCAAATTTTCATCAGAGTATATTTTTCAATAATTTAGGACTTTAGGATCAAAATGTTTGATATTATATGTTGCACTTATTTATACTTATTATTGCAACTAAGTTATTAGTAGGTCATTTGGCTGTACCCACAGCTTATAAGAATAATTACTATCTGAAATTCACTGCACTTGCTAATATTACATACAAACTTTGCCCTCATTTAAACTGACAGCACAGGGGATAGGCCCTTCACCATACTAGGAATTTGTCTCAAATGGTCTCCTGGAACCACTTAAAAAAAGATCCAAACTATAAAGCACATTATAAAAGCTTTCCAAAATATTGGCAAAGCGCAACATAAAATTTAACCTTGAAGTGAGTATCTGGTGCAGAGTTAAGACTTTTTTCCTCAATATTATTTGCTTGCATCCTAAATCTAAAAAAATAAAGCTTACCTAACACATCTTTGGTGTATATGGTGAGGACCCCAATGATGTTTGTGATAAGAGGTTTCAGAAGCTCATCCTGAATCACAAGGTCGGGATCTACCAGTAAACACGACTGCAGAAGCCTGGACAAAGAGGACAGGTATTCTAGGAGAAAGGATACCTATTTTTTCAAAACAAAGGAAAATAAAACATATTATATGAAAAGTCTAATTCAGTGATATTTCGGCTTTCTATGCATTATGAGTCACTTTGTAATGTAAGTTAATAAAAAACCAATAAAATATTAATCATAATTTTTAAAGATCTAAAAGGGATACATAGCACACAAAGTATTGTTTTTCTCATCAACATGTCATTAATGACGTTACACTGTCAAGTATAATAGTACCAAACAAAGTAGTATTTTCAAAGTCAAATTTCAAATTCCATTTAGAGAAAGAAAGCCTTTATAGTTTTTAAGTAGCTAACCTATGGAATCAATATTCTGGAAGTAGAAAGGGACAGTCCAATGCATATATCGTACAATTTTATAAAGAAAGAAAGATTACAAAGTACTCTTTAACACATGTCCTATCAGGTAAAATTCCAAGTTTGTAACATTTAATTTCCTTATTGCTATGAAGTCTTGTTTGACACCTTTGTGCTCTACACCACTGACTGCCGTCCCAGCAAGTCCGACTCTGCCGTACGCAGCATGACCGTGCAGAGATGAGCCAGGCAAGGTGAGAGCCAACGAGACGCAGCCGAGAGAGAAGCCCCGAGCTTCTCACAAGCCCAGGCACGCTGCCCTGCGTACTCCTGCTTCCTTGGCGCCTCCACTCGCAGCTCCAATCTCTTCTGACCACCTTGACAACACACAGCACTCCCTCCCACTGCCACGCATCCTTCCAGCCACCCTCGTTTTTCCCACACCATGTGTCACCAGCTGATAAAACACTTCACAGTTTATTTGCTGCTTACGGTCTTCTGCACGGAGGACAGAACTCACGTGGGCAGTGTGTTTGCTTTGTTCACATCTGACACTGGCATCTAGAACACAGTCTGGCAGAACTTCATGGCAGACTCCTAGCTGACCCTTGAGAAGCCAGAGGATGCCAGGTTCCAGAACTTTTCCGGAATGAATGAGTAATCTTGTGTGAGGACAAACAGCCAAGAAGCAGTGAGCCTAAGGAGGCCCGGTGACGTGAGGAAGGGTGTGAGTTCTGCACCCAACCGATGTGAGCTGGAATCATGGCTCTGCCCCTTTCTTTATGAGCAAGCCTGGACATTGCCAGCCATTTACTTTTAAAATGAGGCCACTAACGATACTTCATGTGACTACTGTGAGGATGACACACAGTAGCACAAACAAGCACTCCGTAAATGTGTGCTACTGTTGCTATCGTTCATTCCACAAGGACTAAGTGAACACCTTCCATGGGCCAGGCTCCGCGCTCAGCATCCCGAATATAACCGATACGTAAGAACAGGCAAAGCCCTGCCTTCACGGAGCTCACTGTAGCCTCAGACCTCATCTCCCCCTCACAGATGCGCTCTAACCACTCTGGCCTCCTTGATACTTCTTGGATAGACCAAACATATCCCAATCTCAGGGGGCCTGCAGTGTACCCCAGGACTAGCTTCCTCACATGGTGCAGGTTACATGTTCCTGTCTGAAAGAACCTCCTTGACCACCCTAAGTGGAAAAGCCCTACCCTCCCAGCTCTGACATCATTCTGTTTTTAGTTTTTCTTTCCAGATGTCTATCTTCAGCAGGTATATTTGCACAGGCACAATCCTGGTACATGGTAGGCCTTCAGTAAAAATCTGTTGGATGGATAGAGAGCGAAATGGAAGAGAGAGCCTTAGGCAAATAAACACGCTCAAAATGATGGGACGCCTGGGTGGCTCAGTTGGTTAAGCAGCTGCCTTCGGCTCAGGTCATGATCCCAGCGTCCTGGAATCGAGTCCCACATCGGGCTCCTTGCTCAGCAGGGAGCCTGCTTCTCCCGCTGCCTCTGCCTGCCACTCTGTCTGCCTGTGCTCACTCTCTCTGTCAAATAAATAAATAAAATCTTTAAAAAAAAAAAAAAACAACACACTCAAAAATGAAAACACTGCACTGGGACAAGTGTTTTGAAGATAACGCCCACTGTGTTACCCAACCTTGTAAAAGGCTGTCTTCCCTACTCAGAAACCTCAAAGACAGTACCACAAAGCAAGAGATACTGGTCTGATCCACCTTTAATTATAAATAAATCTGTAGCCCTTCTTAAATCTGATTAGAGGTAACATTTCTGTTAACAACAACTATGCAAGGAATTGTTAAGCATACTTTACATAAAGATGCTAGCTACAAGCAAGAATTTAAAAGTAGTAAATATCTAAAAAACAAAATAGTAAATATCTAAATATCTAACAAAAATAAATTTATTTTTTATCAGATTGGGTTTTGAAAATACATAGAATTTAGTCACTACATATTTTAACAACTTCAGTTTAGGTGAAAATGATGGAAGTAGTTTAAAATCCCAGAATGGGAAGGTGGTCTATACAACGTCCTCTTATTAATATGGTGCTCAAAGATATCCAGATCCGTGGATAAACATTTAGAGCTGGTTAATAATGGAATCAGGAAGAGACTGTAGATCTTTAAACCCCAATGCTTTCTTTCACCATGCAAAGACGTCTCAGATTGGAATGTTAAGTAACCTATTTCAAATATCCTCATCATACCATGTATCACCTAAGATTCCCATCCCTCTCCAATGGTTAGTATATTCTTAGCAGAAATCTATCTCTCTGGCACTTGAAGCAAAAAAATGTGCAAACAGACGTGAGGCGGGAGGGAGGCGTAACACTTACCTGAGCCTGAGTGTGTTCAACTGGAGGTGACAAAGGCAGAGGAGCCTTGAGCTCCTGGACACAGCTCTCTAGGAGGGTGGCATCTGCAATCCTGCAAAGAACAGAAAAAGAAAACCCTACAGAGGAGTCGTATGCTGCTTATTAAAAATTAATAAATTAGTATTTGAAGTCTGACTATAACCTAAAATTTAAGAACAGAGAACAAACTGATGGCTGCCAGAGGGAACGTGGGTGGGGATGTTGGGCAAAGTGGGTGAAGGGGACTGAGAGATACAGGCCTCCAGTTACGGAATGAGTAACTTACGGGAATAAAAGGCCCAGCATAAGGAACACAGTCAACGATAGTGTAATGGCGATGTAACGGGACAGATGGTAACTATGCTTGTGGGGAACACAGCGCTACACATAAATCTGTCGCATAATTAAGATGCACACCTGAAAGTATTGTGACATTGTGTGTCAACTATACTCAAACAGAAAGCAAAAACAAAAAAAGAGAAAAGATTTTCATAAAGACAATAACTATATATAAAAAGGTAGCTATAATATTTTAGAACACAGGAAAAGATCTTATCCAATAAACATGGGAAGCAAAAAAATATCTAATGAAAAGTAGAATAAAATATAATGAAGCTCTTTTCGAAGGAAAGCAAACAAGAATAAAACCTTGGTGGTTAGTTTTTGCTAGGAAATAAGTTCTGATTTAGAAAGTAAAAACTAAATAATGCAAAACAAACAGGAAAATTGTTTTAAGTCAGGAATGAAGAACAGGTACAGAATAGGACAAGCCTTTGCCATAAAAGATCCTTTAATAGCTCTGTGGCCTAACTTCACGGCAGACTCCTAGCTGACCCTTGAGAAGCCAGAGGATGCCTAAAACTCCATTTTGATCTGAGCAAGGCAGGAAAACATCCATCAGGAAAAGTCAATTGACTAGTGGGTTCCTTTCCAACTCTTGTAGGTCCCACAGTACAAAGATGACAAGTAAATGAGAACAAACTCACACGCCAAGGCTCATTATAAATGGTAAATGAGTAATGAAAAGTGAGCTGAAAGGGATACTTCTTTATTTTTAGAGTTTTCTTAACATCCTGAAAAGAAAAAGAAGGCACTGTGATTTGGCCAAGAAGAAGAAGATATTCAGACGGTGAATGTTCACAGGCAGAGAAATGCAAACAACTGAGCAGTGAACAGGAGGAGGTAGGCTGGCTCTAAGAATCTGGTTGTGGGAAGAAAGAATAGGAACGGATACTATAAAGAGAGTATCCTAGACATCAGCACTAAATCCTCACACCATTTCCATTAAACAGATGTTATTAATGATTAATGATAGCACCGAGATTAAAATAACTTTCCCACGACTGTAATGCTAAGGTGTGAATGAACTATAATCAGACCTTAAGTCAGGCTCACTGAGAATCTGCAGCCTTTCTTACTATACCACATGACCAATATGACCATCCGAAGGTCCTGCCATAAGTTCATTAATATTAGCTAAATGAAAGAACAAAATCATGATTTCCTAAATTTTATCATAGTACTTCCTGATGACCCTGATTATGAAGGACAACAAAAGACTGAGAACCTTCAAATAAGGGAGGAAATTAAATAGATTTGACCACTGAATGCAATGTGGGATTCTTGATTGGGTTGTACAACAGAAGAAAAGGACATTAATGGAAAACTGTTGGAATTCAAATATCACTTGTAGTTTAGTTAAAGCATTATGCCAAGATTGATTTCCTGGTTTTCATCATTGGACTATGTTCACATTAGGGGAAGCTGGGTGAAGGGTACACAGGAATTTTTTACACTATTTTTGCAAATTTTCTCTAAGTCATTTCAAATTAAAAGTGTATACCAAAAACAAACAAACAAAAAAAACGTTAATCTCCAAACATGAAAAAAACTCCAAATGAATTTAAACAATGATTTTCAACTGATGGCTACGATTCTGATATAACCCTAGGGAGATGAATGACCTTTCACTTCCATTTAGAATGGCCAAGTGGACTGTATCATATTTCTTGAGTATGGTGGAGGACAAATAAGGTTTAGAACCTCTGAATTATTAAAAAAAAAATCAGGAAGGTGGGAGTGCATAACATCAACATAACAAACCAATAAGAGTGTTGTAATAGATCTAAATTAAAACTGTCAAGACAATTCTGGCAAAAGAAAATTCTGGCAAAAACAAACCTTCGATCTAATGAGCCAAAAAAAGAAAAGGTAAAGATATGTTCGCAGTACGCATGCAGTCTTACACCAAGTCATGAGCAGAGCTGGTGTCAACTCATCTCTACCAGCTGCCTATCTTACCTACAGAGAAGCTCAATGAGCCGGGCTTGTCGGAAAGCACGTGCACTGTCTTCAGGAGCGATTGCCAAGAGCCCATCCAGCAAACCACACACAGCTGAAAGGAGAGGTGGGGTGACCACACACTGCCTGGGCAGAGCGGCAGGAAGGGATGTGTCACGAGGAAGCTGTGCTGATACAGTTTCATGCTGACCCATTACTGAAAACAAGCATAAAGATTATCACTATTGTGTTTACTTTGTGGTTATGTACAATATTCACAAGTTCTGATAATCAAGGAAAGTCACTGAAAGTCTGAAAGTGCCAAAGAGAGATGGCTGGGGAATTTCCCTAGTGCCCAACTCATCTCAATCCTGAGGCCAAGGAAGCAGACATCCAACTCTTCCACTGTGTCTGTGTGTGTGTCTGCCTTGGGTGACAGTGAAAGACCCAAGACAAGAAGGGTAGTACACATTTTGTGCCCTCAAGTGTTCAGACATTGAGGAACAGATGGTCTACAACTCTTTTTCTAAAGCTCTAGGAGCCAGAAGTGCTTCAGAATTCAAAATATTTTAGATCTTAGAAAAACAGTAAGATACATGTACCGTACATTAACTCATACCTTTAATGGAATCTTGGGAAATACCCCACAATGAAATGAGTACTTCTATGGGAGGCCGAAAGGAAGAAAGACCACCTCAAACCAGTACTGCTCAGGTTCCACAAGAACAGTATTCAGGTACAGGCAGGTTTTTCACCAAGTGAATTCTGAGAAAACTTCTGAGGTTTCAGATTCTGGATTTCAGAACTGAAGTTATGAGACTGTGCACCTTTTCCAGAAAACTCAACAAGGGATAAGGTTAATAAGAAAGCTATCTTTGTTAATCTGCCTCAAGACTTTCCCTCATGACCCTCACTTATTTCCTTTAGAGCACAGGCCAGTAACTTTGTAGAATGTCTGATGTTTGATGTTTCCTCATGAGCAGATCTTCAGTGAATCCTACCAGGAAAAATGGGATTCCTGTCTGTGCCGCTACTGGTGGTGTTAACTTGAGCCATTCAATCGAACTGGTATCTAACCAGTTTCTCCAATGTAAAGTTCAATTTTCCTTTGTAATTAATTCCTTCAGGGGAAGCATTAGGACTATATAACTTTGGGACTATGTAACATCAAAAAAGATTTGATGTTTAATATTTTTTTTATTTTTTAAAAGACATTTATTTGACAGAGAGAGAGACAGCAAGAGAGGGAACACAAGCAGGGGGAATGGGAGAGGGAGAAGTAGGCTTCCCACTGAGCAGGGAGCCCTAGGCTTTCAGCATGTTTAGGCCAAGGATACAAAAGAAGATCAATAAAAGGAGAGGGCATGGAGGTAAGAAATTCAAACTCGTCTAATATATTTAAATAAACTTTTATATTTTATCTAAAGAAATTATCCCATTTGTTTATGTCAGTAGTCCTCAAATACATGAACATTTTTATTTTTTAATGATCCTTTTCACCTTTGTATATCAAATGTAAGTTTACAGATCCTGTAAGAGATCCTGTTAGGGTTGTTTGTTTGTTTTTTTAATAAAATAATTTTTCTTTTACAAAAGTTAGATACTAAATTTAAAAATGAAAAGTTGGATGTCTCAAGTGGCCCTAATGTACATGCTAGAGACAATTTTTTTCCACCCTGTCCTAAATCACTTTGGAGTATATTAATTTCCTGGTTAATTAAGAATTAGCAAAATAACAAATAAAAGGACTAACCAGCTTTACCAGCAAATCCTGCTGGATGTTCCGGCTGAGGGAACTAAAATCTCATTATCACCAAAAAATAAAAACAAAAAAAATCACATTTTATACTTAATACTATATTAAAGAGATGGGATTCAACATAAGCATAACAGAGTTGGAAGCAGTCCCTAATACAAAGAATAGAATTTATATATTACTGTTAATAAAAATAAATCCCAGGCTACTCATCAAGCATTTCTAATAAAATAAAGATGCAACACCATTTTGTGGACTTTAAAATAGAGTATTCCCCTTGAAAAATACTTATGACAGATTCTTATTATGTGCCTTATTATGACACTTTTAAGTGGAGTACTGTGGTAAATTGAAGTGTTTCCCTAAAGAGGAAGCAAAATAAAGGTAACTAATATCCATTAGTTCTCCAGTTCAAACACGAAATATCTGCACCTAACTAATAAGAAACCATATGTCAATCAGACACCTAAGCTCCATTTATTAGGTAAGGGCACATGGTTTGTTAATTTCTGATATATTTATTCTATCATGTTCTGGGCCACTTCATGGTGGTGTTATCTAAACATTCACTGTGCTTTCTTATTTAATTTTCTTTTTATGTAGATATTTAGTTTCAAAACATCTGAACCAACTCGTCATTTTTCTTTTTGAAAGTAGAATGTCTTCCTAAAAGGGTACCTTGAGCCACAAACTGGTCATGTGAGGCTTCAGGGAGAGACACTGCTGAGGGTCCAAGTGGCGGAAATTCAGCACTACCCGACGAAGGTGCCACCTAGCAAGCAGCAAAGAAAATTATGTCATTTGTAACATTCATTCATTAATGTTACCACATGGAAAGTGAAACAAGCAATATGTACAAAATATCCTTAAACAAGAAGGTTAATAACAAAACTACACTAGTTCATATGACTGGAAAACATTCCATGTCTTGAGAGTTGTTTTTTTTGTTTTGTTTTAAGATTTTACTTATGCATTTGACAGAAAAAGACACAGCAAGAGAGGGAACACAAGCAGGGGGAGTGGGAGAGGAAGAAGCAGGCCTCCTGCTGAGCCCGGACCCTGATACGGGGCTGGATCCCAGGACCCTGGGATCATGACCTGAGAGCCGAAGGCAGACGCTTAAGAACTAAGCCACCCAGGTGCCCCTAGAGTTGTAAGTTTGTTGGGTTTTTTAAGATTTTTATTTATTTATTTGACAGAGAGCTATATATAGAGAGAGCACAAGTAGGCAGAGAGGCAGGCAGAGCGAGAGGGGGAAGCAGGCTCTCTGCTGAGCAGGGAACCCAATGTGGGGCTCCATCCCAGGACCCTGGGATCATGATCTGAGCCAAAGGCAGCCGCTTAACCAACTGAGCCACCCAGGTGCCCCTAGAGTTGTAAGTTTTTTGAATGGCACTTCCTACTTCTTCTGCTGGAATTTATGTAAATCAGTAACTCAAAGAAGCAAAGTTTTTATTTGAAGCCCATTTAGGATTTTAAGGTCTGGATATGGCTTATCCCCTCATACTACCAAAATATTAAAAGGCTAAAACATACTCCTTTAACTTTTGCATAATTGTGATAGTCTGCCCTACTTGATTCATAATAAGAGGGGTTCTTTTTATAATTTTCAAATGGCACACACAAATTTTAATAGTGCCTAAGAAAAAAATCAAGAAGTATTAAAAGATTTTTCTCTACCTTCCCCATATCACAAAAGAACTGTTTCAGGCAGTATGTTGACATGGTGTTTCAGAATACAGTATTTTTTAAAACATTAAACATAACATAAATTCTGTAGAAGACAAACACAATTTCACGTACAGGTTTACAGATGAGTAGACTGTGTGGCCTCCTAAAATAGAAAAAGTTCAAACTGATGTATCTGCCACCTTCTATATGAAATAAACCTTATCTGGAGAGGTCAGATCACTCTTTTTCTTACCATCAATTTATTTTCTCTGAAATAGCCTGAACTTCCCAAACCTGGATAAGCTCCATGTCAGCGCATACATACAGTATGAGCTGTCACTAGAACTTATGAATCAACCCTACCTCAAACTCAGATACCATACAGCTCAGAACTTGTATATTGATCATGTGTTTATCTTAACATATAAAGTAGGTATGACAGAATAAAAGCAAAACAGCAAGGTTATTTTTGCTTTCAGTTTAGTTTTGTTTTTTTTTAACATTTTATTAACTTACTTATTTGACAGAAAGAGACACAGCGAGAGAGGGACCACAAGCAGGGGGAGTGGGAGACGGAGAAGCAGGCTTTTCATAGAGAAGGGAGCCCGACGCGGGCCTCGATCCCAGGACCCTGGGATCATAACCTGAGCTGAAGGCAGACGCTTAATGACTGAACCACCCAGGTGCCCCCTTCAGTTTCTGTTAGTAAAGAGAATATAAATCTGAAGAAAATGGTTGATGGAATTTATATACAGTTTTTAAAATCCCCCTTTCAAATTAAGACTTTAATCATCTCTCACCACTTCAAGTATGACATTACAATAACAAATAACAGAAAGGTAGCCAATAAATATAAGCCAAGCACATAAAGTCATCTAAAAAAGTAAACCTGGATAAATTTCAGTTTAAATAAACACTCATAAATAATCATATATTAAATACCATATTTTATCTAATATTAGATCCAGATAATAGGAAAAAAACCCTAAAATTTATTTTTCTAAAAATGATATTTACCTACAACTGACTCTAAGAAATGTTAAAAAAAAATTTCTTTCAACAGACATCCAAGTAACTTTCACAGTGTGTGAAAACAACAATCATACCTGAGACTGACATCACAAAGACGATACGGCGCCTGCCATAAGCTCCTTTTTTTGTATAATAAAATTTAAGAAGACAATGATGCTAGAATCCTTTACCTTTTCCCTGAACATCCTTATGTGTGCCATCTGAAACTTACATTTTCTAAGTTTATTATGAATAAAGTAGGGCAGACTGTCTCAATCATGCAAAAGTTAAAGGAATGTGTTTTAGCCTTTAAACATTTGGGCAGTAAGAGGGGATAGGCCATACCCAGTCCTCCCTACTGACAAGAAGAGGCAGCACTCAGTGCAGGATAAAAAAGTTCCTAAGGGCCCACAGAATACCTGGCTCATCAGAAGAAAGCAAAATCACAAGGAGTGACCAAAGGTCAAACATTAATAAAAGTTGTGATTTTCCTCAGTATAGTCCAAGGAAGTGATACACAAATTTAGATAATATTTTAGAAAGCACCTAACTTAATAGTTGTATTATAACTTACCTGTATGGTAACTTTATATATACACACACACACACACACACACATTATATGTATATGTGGTAATATGTATATATGTATGTAATAATGGTAATTTTGTATATATCGATAATACATGTATATATATGTATAATAATAATGGTAACTTTGTATTTATATTTATATATATTATATGTGTATATATATATATATATATATATATATAAAAAGTTACCATATAGGGTAAGTATGTGTGTGTGTGTGTATACATATACACACAAATATGTCACTTACCTTGAAATCCAAGTAACAACTAATCCATTTTAATACTCAAATATTAGTTTCTGGAAGGTGGAGGAGGTTCACATAAGCCCACAATGCCACAGACAGAAAAGGCCTGATCTAGTCCAGGTCCTCATTTAGAGAAAAGGACCACAAGGTCACACTCTAAATAGGATTCTCATTGAGGGCTATATTCACAGAAACACCAATATACTCAAGTCAGAGGAAGCCCTCAGACAAACCTCCAGAATGCTGGCCAGCCAAGCTGAGTGTACTTAGTCACCTCTCCCCCCAACCCCCACCAACCCCTCACAGCAGAGAACATACCTTCTCATTTGCTCTCATAGTAACCATAAAGCCCCAAGTGGGAGGCCATGGCTGTCCCTCATACCAGGGAGTCTGTCTAATTCTTCTGTCATTGTTCTATTCATTAAATTCATTAAAATGACTTCAGTACAAAATCACAATCTAGACATTTTCTCTTTCTTGTCTGCCACATGACACATCTTGAGATTTTTTAATTTACATTCCTTTGATAAGACAAATAAAACTGAGTTTTCCTTGAACTGAAGTATATATACTTCTAGCCTTCACCTTTCTGGTACTGTAACAGGCAATAAAAGCCTATTAGTACAGATAAACTGGTGTTACCACTGTCCTAAAACAGAATCAAATTTTGCTTATAAAAACTAAAAAAGATAATAACCTTTTCTTCAATGTGTTTATAAGCAGATTTGATAGCTAAAAAAGATTTCTAAATCATGCCTCATTGTAAAACAGGCAGTTACAATTTTAACAGAATCCCTCTGAAGTAGCAGAAAATAGCGAAGTCGTTTACCATATCAAAGTAGAATTTGGGTCTAAAAAAACCACAATTTCTGTCAAACAAAATGCATCTATGTTCAAAACTATTTTCTTTTGTATTCTGCCCTACAGAAATGAAAGTATTCACTGGATACTTCAAAGTTTTCTGAACGCTATAAGTTAAGTAATTTTATAATATTTTCTATATCCTCTTTCATCAAAAGTAGACTGTTTCCCAAGTAAGTTATTTGGTTTTTTAAAAATTAAGGGAACAAAGGAAGAAAATGAGGACCTGTGAGATGAAAAAGACAGGGTACAAACTGACTCAAATTTTTAAAACATGGCAAAATACAAAGTATGGAAAGTTTCTAAGGAACTCCAGGTTTCATGTGTTCAGTACTACAGATGATACCTGTCTCTATGCCCAACACCAAAAAAGCTCTGGGACACTTCACAATTTGTAATCGTTAATTCCCACCAAATTATAAGAAGAACTTTAAATCACTTCAACTATATAGATCCATGATTCAAGTGGACTGTGTACAATACAAAAAAAAAGGAAGCTCAGAGAAATATCACTGAAGGAACGAGTCTAAGATGATATAAGATCCACCCACTCACATGCAGAGACTTAACTTTAGGATATAATCACATCCCTATGCCCTAAGAGAACAAGTTTCCTAAGCTTGTCGTCCTATTCCTCTCTCCATCAGCTTTGTGACCCTACACCAAATACCCAAATTCTTGAAGACACCGCTTCTTCACTTGTGAAAGGGCACCACTCTCAAATGATGTAGATTTAACACCTTAACCCATCTGCAGCTCTCCAGCAAAGAGCCAACTAGACAAAGCATCTGAGCTCTAAAGGCCCAAGGCTGACTCTCCACATATATGAAAACTGACTACAAAAAATAACCAGTTTTACCAAAATTAAGTAAATATATTTTAGTACAAATATAAAATAAGACCCAAACCTATTTTACTTATTTCAGTTACAGTTACCTGCTTAATAAAGTTGCTAAAATCAATCTCAAAATGTTTTTGCCAATTTCCTTAAATGTTTGCACTTGACAGTAATGGCTATACCTCTATAGTTACTTAGTCTGGATAATTTCAAACACACCAAAGCAATAAAAAATACAAATAAAAAGCACAAAATAAATTTTAAAATATTATATATTATATTTATTATATAGAATATAATATTATATAATTATATATTATATAATTATATAATATTATATTCTATATATATCATATATAATATATAATTATTTATATTTATACATAAATAATATATTTATATATTTATTTTATAAAATAAAAATAAATATTATTTGCTCTTTCCAATTATTTTTAAAAGAATATTTATAAAATAGTATACACTATGTACACAGACTGGAATGAATATTCTATTTCCACTAGCCATTATATTCATTCTAATGTCACACATAAAAAAATCCTAGTAGAGGGACGCCTGGGTGGCTCAGTGGGTTAAGCAGCTGCCTTCGGCTCAGGTCATGATCCCAGCGTCCTGGGATCGAGTCCCACATCAGGCTCCTTGCTCGGCAGGGAGCCTGCTTCTCCCTCTGCCTCTGCCTGCCACTCTGCCTGTGCTCGCTCTCTCTCTCCCTCCCTCTCTGACAAATAAATAAATATAATCTTTAAAAAAAAAAAAAAATCCTAGTAGAAAAAACTAACATGGAGGTATTACTAACCATCAATAGCTAAGTCTTACTAAAAGAATCAATATTAGGGGCTCCTGGATGGCTCAGTCAGTTGAGTGTCTTGACTCGATTTTGACTCAGGTCGCAATCTCATGGGTCCTGAGATCAAGGCTGGCGCCAGGCTCTGCGCTCATTGAGGGAGTCTGCCTCTCTCTCTTGCTCCCTCTCCCTCTGTTCCTCCCCCCACCCCCGGTTATGCTCTCTTTCTCTCTCTAAAATAAATAAATTTTTTTTAAAAGAATCAATATTAAATTTTTATACCAAAAAAAAAAAAACCAACCCCACAACAAACTTACTTTCATTGTACTACTGCCCTGTGGCCTATATTACCAACACTTAGGAAATAGAATCTCACTTATACTGTCTTTCTAACTAAAATACACAGAGTCTTAGATCCTGGGTAATCCCCAAGTGGTTGAAATTTATCTAAACAAAATATATCATTCTCTTTCTCTCCACCATCATGCAAACTGCTGTCTCCCCAGGTTTTCCTGGGGTCACTGCACTGGACATATGTACCTACCTTATCACTAATTTCTATGCCAAAATGATTTTTCTTCTAAAAAGCCACTTCAATTCATCCCTGCTTTAACTGTCCTTGGTCTGTTCTTCATTCTATAAAATAACTCGTAACTACCTTCACACAAATGCTAATGCATATTTCTATAATGTCAATGGTAACGTTTCATGCATTTTACTCAGCTAAAATGCCTTTATGTCTGTATTTTTACAGCTATTACATCTTACCTCTTCAAACAAAAAACAGATTTAGCTCTCTTAGCTAACCCCTACCTGGTAATTAAACTTTGGCCTTGTCGCACACTCAAAACAATCCAGGCATTTTCTGAGCATCTAATGCTTTTAGTACCATACAACCACATAAATGCAGTTATGTTTTCTTTGTGCTTCATGTTCCGGACAAGACTTCAACTCTTGTCAGAAGGTACTGAATCCTAAGACAAGTTTGAATATCTTTTTGGTTCCCCGCAAATGTGTGCATACATCTAAGAAAGATTAACCCTTTAAACCTTATTTCAATTACCACTTCCTATACAAAATCACTTTCTGTTTCATGATGCCCTCTACTGTAACCTCACTGCACCCTGACTAGAACATCTGTTATGGCACCTACCACATCTGGCTTTGTCATAAAGGAGTAGAACATCATGGTCAACAACCTGGGCTCTAGAGCCAAACATACTTCTGGGTTCAAATAATGCTCTTATCAGTTACCAGCACTGGAATCTTGAACAAGACACTTACTCCTTGCATGCCTTAATCTCTTCTTTTGTAAAAGAGCAATAGTAAGAATCCCATGAGTAACTTCTCTTTAAATGTTTAAATAAACTTAAACTAAAATAAAATCAGCTTTATTTAAACTGGTACTCCTAAAAGTTTCAAACAACCACATATTTCACAAAGAAAAGCTCAAAAGGAAAGAAACCACCTCTCCTTTATTTTGGCAACTGATAAAACAGATTAAAAAAAAATACAGACATAATTCTGCTCAACTGTAGTTTAAAAAAAAACCACACATTAAAAACACATAAAACACAAAAACACACAAAAAAACACATTAAAAAAACACAGTTTGGTCAGAAAACTGTTGCTACATACCAGTGTATACTAGGCATAAGTACCCATCTAGTGTGGATATTTCTAAAAAGTAGAAATGAGATTTCAGGAGGAAAACCAACCAATGCCTGACCCTTCCTACCTGGGAGAAAGAAACACTGGACTGGATAGAAGCCATCTCTGAAAAGACGGTTAGTTACAAGGGCAATGCACCAACATGAAAACGACCCTCTTTATCCTGTCTGTGATTTATGATCACACATGTCCCAATCCCTACAAAGTTTCCCAAACTGAACTACTGTATTCATTCATTAGACAACACCATCAAAGTCCCTAATGTGGCATTAACTGCACAGAATGGATAATGACCTAGTGACAACATATTAGATGATTACGACTCAAATCAAAAGACAGTGCTTTCCTTAGAAAGACAAAATGGAAAAACAAACCAACAAACAAATTGCATCTTTTGTCATATCTGGCAAATACACAAAATAACGATATAAATAATCGGATACACTTATTGGAAAATTTAAATCCACTGAACTGATACCTTTATTGTAACTTCAACATATTCTTATCCTTAAGAAATACTCTCTCTGCCTACTTGTGATCTCTGTCAAATAAATAAATAAAATCTTTAAAAAAAAAAAAGGGGGGGGGCGCCTGGGTGGCTCAGTGGATTAAGCCGCTGTCTTCGGCTCAGGTCATGATCTCAGGGTCCTGGGATCGAGCCCCGCATCGGGCTCTCTGCTCAGCGGGGAGCCTGCTTGTCCCTCTCTCTCTGCCTACTTGTGATCTCTCTCTGTCAAATAAATAAATAAAATCTTTAAAAAAAAAAAAAAGAAATTATTAGCTGGTCTAGGTATGACAGCTTCGGTTTAAAGTAATACTAGTACACGGGCACTGGGTGGCTCAGTTGGTTAAGTGTCTGACTCTCAATTCTGCTCAGGTCCTGATCTCAGGGTTGTGGGACAGAGCCCCGTGGCAGGCTCCATGCTCACTGCAGAGTCTACTGAGGTTTCTCCCTCTCTCTCTGCCCTTCCCTCTTATGCGTTGCCCCTGCCAAATAAATAAATACACCTGTTCAATTAAATAAATAAATAAATAAATACTGGTATAATGAATAAATTCTCCAATTTTTTTTTCCTGTTTGGAACAAAAACATACAGTATCTCTGGCATGGCAAGAAAAACATGACAATTAGCAAAATTTGGGGCAATGAGACTACTTCTGTGAATAAAAGTCACCAATTTGGTAAGTAAGTCACCAACACCAAAGCTCTTCTACTTAGAATCCAAAAGAAAAGAAAGAGTTGAATGTAAAAATTCCAACAGATAATTATCTTTTGAGAAACCCCACAAAATCAGTCCCACATAGAACTACAATAAGAACTCTTCATTAAAAAATAAAAATTTCATTGGTTTATATTTCTAAAAGAATATGTAACATCCAAACACAAGCAAGTTAAAGAGTCTTATGCTAATAGAGGTACTTCTATTTTAATAATGATTATAATAAATAACATATTTCTATAATTTTTCTCAGAAAACCTGATGTATAAGAATTATTATTAAAATATCTATTAATATATATTATATAATTGTTATATATTATTATCTCTTATAAAATAGAAAAATACAAACGTACTTAAGTATTATTTCATAGAATAAATACAACTCGGTATCTACAAAATAGCTAAGATGACTCAAAGTTAATCAGAGCAATTGCTCCTTACTGAGTACCTACTATAAGCAAAGAACTGAAGAATGTACAAATTTCAAGGTTAGTCTACAGAGAGCCCTTTTAATAGACACGGGAGCCTAAGAATTACTTTTAAGCACATATTAGTGCTGCCCTTCTGTGAATTAAATAACAAATTAATATAGCTCTTTTTTGCATTTAATTATATTATTTCTCTTGTTGAGAACAAGATACATACTATTTCTAGCATGGAAAGGAAAGCATGACATCTAGTGGAACTGGGGTAATTACTCTACTTTTCTAAATAAAGGTTCAATGCAGCACTACCCACAAACTCTTCTGAGTCAACGTGTAAAAAATAACTCCTAAAACTGCAGCAAAAAGTACCAGTGTTGAGAAACTACAGGAAGTGAATCTTATTATTACCTTTTAATTATTTATTATTCTCATATTTTTTTGCTCCAGTAGCAGGAGTGCCAAGCCTTTGCCTTCCTGACAGGGTCTACGACACAGTAACTGTTCCAAAAACACTTTACGACTCAATGTAATGCTTTCCAGTTCAGAGGAAATGATTTCGTATGCTTGTAAAACAAGTGAAACCTAACATCAGTCATATTTAGAAATACTTAATGTGTCTCAAACTTTTTAGAACAAAGCAACTTATATATGAAAAGAAAGGCAGGCAGGCAGGCATAAATTTCAGGTATTTCAGATAATCAAAACAAGCTTCTACCTGAGGCAAGTATTTAGAAAAGTGCTTAAAACCTACAGGACCAAACTGAAATCATTTGAATGGGTCCATTTTCTCCAAATTGCTTTGCCCTTAAGCAAAACTGCACGGTATTCAAGCATTATTATCATATGGGATCTATTCTATTACTATGATAAACATTTTTAAATTTTGATGCTTCTGGTTTTATCAAATAAGGTAATAAAAAGTTTGTAAATTCATCTAAAAGGATATCCAGTGTAACTATATGAGTACAATAGCCCTAGTTCTACACAGACAGCAGTTTAAAAAATCGCAGCTATGGGGCCCCCGGCTGGCTTAGTCAGTAGTGGAGCATGGGGCTCTTGATCTCAGGGCTGTGGGTTTGAGCCCCATGCTGGCTACAGAGATTACTTTAAATAATAAATAAGTAAATAAATAAATATATTTTTAAAAAACAAATAAGTAAATCACAGCTATTTTAATCATAACCTTATACTCTGTATACAGTCTTATCTGTCCACCATGTAAATTCAAATTTTTTCAGAGATTCAAAATGAAGCACTCATGCATTCTTTGGAAGTACCATTGTTTCCAAGGTGGAGAGAGAACTTGAATCTTGATCTTGATTGGACATCCTAGATGGAGCCCTCCAAAACTTGAATGAGTCATCTAAACCTGTGACAACAGGAAAACTGTCAACATGAATACATTCTCCTCCGTATTAAAACATTTAACAGAAAGAATACTTGTTATAGGAAACCAATCACGAACTTGTTCCAGGAAACCAACCAAGAACTAAGGAAAAAAGTTTGCTTAATTTTTATTATTCTTAATTAATTTATATATAAATCTTGTTTCACAAAAATTTTAATGACAATTAATGGAGTTTGCTTAGCTTAATTTAATACAATTTATCAAGACCACCAGTTCCCAAACTTTAATGTGTATAAGAAGCATAAAAGGCTTGTTAAAGAAATTTCCTGGGTCGTATTCCCAGAGATTCTACTCCTCCAAATCAGGGTGAGAGCCATAATTTTACATTTAACACGTTCACAAAAGATTTGAATGATGTTGGTTCAATAGCCATGCTTTGAGTAACACTGACCCAGAGAAATCCAAACAATGAAACAGGTCACTTTCCTAATAATGACATTTATTTAAAATTATTCAGAAATTTCTGAGGTGCCTGGATGGCTCAGTTGGTTAAGCGTCTGACTCTGATTTCAGCTCAGGTCATAATCTCAAGGTGAGGAAATGAAGGCCCATGTCCGGCTCTGTACTGGGTGTGGAGCCTGTTTCAGATTCTCTCTCTCCCTCTCTTCTACGCGCCCTCCACCCCATCTCTCTCTCTCTTCCTCTTTAAAAAAAAAATGTTCAAAAGCTTCATCAAATGTCGTTTTCCTCTTAATTCCTTCAAGAATTGAGGAGAAAAGTGAATTAGAAGTTCACAGTTAAGTATCTGGGAGTAAAGGAACTATGTCTGCAATTCACTCTTAGAATACCTCAGGGAAAAAAAAATATATATGTATACATGCATATAAACACATATGTATGCATACACATGGTGTAGGGGAACAAATACAGTAAAATGTTAACATTTGAGAACGTTCTTGCATTCTTGCACCTTTTCTGTAAGTGTGAAATTATGTCAAGATTTTCAAAAATTACTATTAAAAATTAATTTTAGGGACGCCTGGGTGGCTCAGTCGGTTAAGCATCTGCCTTCAGCGCAGGTCATGATCCCAGGACCAAGGGATCGAGCACTGGGCTCCTTGCTCCACAGGGAGCCTGATTCTCCCTCTCCCTCTACCTGCCTCTCCCCCTGCTTGTGCTCTCTCTCTGTCAAATAAATGAATAAAATCTTAAAAAAAAAAAGAACCCTATAAAAAATTAATTTTAAAATATAACTTATTTTTAAATCATTATTTATTATTATGAGACAAAAGTATTTATACATGCTAAGATCATAGGAAATCCAAAAGAATCTACAAATAGATATAAGAAGGTTTCAGCTAGGTATTTTGATAAATGAGTACCATACCAAAAACAAATAGCTTTTTGATATATTAGCAAAACAAATTAGAAAATTTAGTAGGAAAATTCCTTGATTGCCTAGGAAGAACCTTCCAAAAAGTTTAAAACATCTAATAGAGAAAAAAATTGTAAAACTTTACTGAAGGGCATGAATAGCTTATAAAACATTAATCAGATGTCAAAATGGTTTCCATGAAGAATTTATAATGTGGAAAAATGCTTAGGCAATGTTTAGTGGAAGAAGGGAACAAAAATGTACATAGATATGAACACAATCATGTAAAACAAACAAAAGCTACAGGAGAGAGAAGACTGGAGAAAATCTACCCTGACGTTAACAAAGGTCATGTTTGCATAGGGAGGCCCAGAGAAAAGTGTTTTCCTGTGTACTTTCATTATTTTTCAAATATTCTGTAACGAACACATAGTTATTCAACAGTTTTTAAAAAGTTAGATCTCATAAAAATAAAGATATAATGTACTTACCATTTAAATCACTGCCTTCTGAAGTTCGATCAAGAGCAGAAAAATTCAAATCAAATGTATACCGTCCCAGGTAACAGTGTTTTACCATCTGATTCAAATGTTCATAAAAATGGCAGTGATATAAAAGAGCCTGAAGGGCAGGTTTTCCTGTTAGTGACAGGCCAGAATCCTCATCATGGACACAGGGGCCCTGTAGGAAAAGAAGGAGAGAAGAAGAAAGAGAAACTGATTTATAATGTAATTTCTTCAAAAAGACCTGTTGTCTGTCCCACATTCCCCTCAGCGAATCAAATGCAACCCAGGTGCTACCAGGATCCTTCCATCTGCCTCTGTCCCTCCACACTCAAAGCAACCTGACCTAGGGCAAATATTTCATAGTCCTCTAAGTTTTTGCTGCCTAAAAATCCTCTGAAGGCAGAAGGCTGATCTATTCTATCACTTGAGGGATAAACACTAGTTTACAATGCTTCTATGAAATGCTACAGTTTTAACCAAGTAATTACATCCTCGAGCCACAAATACAATAAAAGCAGTATTTTTCAACCTACGCGGAATAAAATAAGTATTTAAATATCTGAAATAATGTGATCCAGTAATTATGTTCCAAATTATTTTTTGCACCTATCAATATGCCAGATAAAAATGAAAAGCCTCATCACTATCAAGGATAAAACTCGTTTGCCACATTTCTTCTCCCTGAATGAATTCTGCCAAGAGAAACATGCAGGCACACATGCCCATACACACACTCTCCATCAGGACACTGAGAAGAATCTGCCATTATACAATTTTAATCTCATTGAACTTTTTTCCAAACCGTGTTTTGCACTGCCACTCACTACTTTTCCTGGAATATCCAGTGACAAAAACCAAGCAGTCAGGGTATGTTTAAAGTTTGCAAAGAATCATGTCACTAGCTTATAATTATTTTTGTTCTTGGAAAATGATTTAAAAAGTTATGATTTTTAAAACAGACCATAAGAGAGAGAAATATAAAAGACAGAAAACAGAAAGCTAAGTGCCACAAGGAAGGGTATGGTCAAAACATATTTGAAGTTTATCATTAACTGTGATATTTATGTATGGGTCCCTTTTCTCATGTCTGCTCATCACCAAGGAAAGATGGATGTTAAAACTTACTATCTAGGACCACCTCACACCAGTTAGAATGGCCAAAATTAGCAAGACAGGAAACAACGTGTGTTGGAGAGGATGTGGAGAAAGGGGAACCCTCTCACACTGTTGGTGGGAATGCAAGTTGGTGCAGCCACTCTGGAGAACAGTGTGGATCAAGAAGTTAAAAATAGAGCTTCCCTATGACCCTGCAATTGCACTACTGGGTATTTACCCCAAAGATACAGATGTGGTGAAAAGAAGGGCCATCTGTACCCCAATGTTTATAGCAGCAATGGCCACGGTCACCAAACTGTGGAAAGAACCAAGATGCTCTTCAACGGACGAATGGATAAGGAAGATGTGGTCCATATACACGATGGAGTACTATGCCTCCATCAGAAAGGATGAATACCCAACTTTTGTAGCAACATGGACGGGACTGGAAGAGATTATGCTGAGTGAAATAAGTCAAGCAGAGAGAGTCAATTATCATATGGTTTCACTTATTTGCGGGGCATAACAAATAACACGGAGGACATGGGGAGATGGAGAGGAGAAGGGAGTTGAGGGAAATTGGAGGGGGAGGTGGACCATGAGAGACTATGGATTCTGAAAAACAACCTGAGGATTTTGAAGGGGCAGGGGGTGGGAGGTTGGGGAAGCCAGGTGGTGGGTATTATGGAGGGCACTCATTGCATGGAGCACTGGGTGTGGTGCAAAAACTATGAATTCTGTTACGCTGAAAAGAAATTTTAAAAAAATAATAATAATAAAATTTTAAAAATTTTAAAAACCTTACTATCTAGGAAGATAAAATAATTCACAAATGAAAGGTAAAATTAAAACAGTAAGATTATTTCCATTAACCTTTCTTTTTCAGGATATTATCATCATAATCATACCTCTGACTTCATGATTAAATTCCTTTTATGGTCGTGAATTGTTATGGTTGTATTCTAATAAAACTACCTAATACTGTGAACTTACTCTTCATCAATAGAGCAATTTACATATTTAATAAGAAATAAGGCTATTTAATGAGCAACCAGAACATGATGGTCCCTGCATAACTTTAAATTTTGAGGTCTAGAAGAAGCAGGTAAAACTCTTCTTGTAAAAGTACAAGAACAGAATCATATGGCTGTTTGTCAATGTTTCGGGCAATGTGGCCCTTTCATGCACTTATTTAATTATCTGGAATGAAATAATTCATCCAAAACCACAGAGTCAATCCTAACCTTCAAACTCTTCTATCTTTTAGGCAATTTATAACATTCTAAATGTACAAAACATTTCAAATATACAGGAGACTTGCAATAGTTGCTTAACATCACAAAGTAAAGCCCTCACTATAATAATTCAGAGAAGGAATTAACAACCAAGATGAGAATTATAAAAAATTCAGCTAAGTTTACTAGCTTAGTTCCAACTACTTAACAAACTTCAATAAGCCAATAAAATAAAATGATTAAACAAAGTAGGACAAATACTACCTTTTTAAATATATTTCATAATGATGCCCAAAACAATTTTTAAATTTTGTTACAGACCACATAAAATTTTTACTTTTGCAAAATTATACCTATAGAAAAATCATACTTATCTTCCTAGATGAGTTACACCAGTCTACAATTCATAAAGGTTTAATAAAAATAGGTGAAAGAATATAAGCTAATAAATATAAATAATAAACACATATATAAAAATAAAATATATTTTTATATATAATATTAATAAATAAATGTATTATTTATTATTAGATATTATTAAATATTAATAATTATTATAATTTAGAAATATATATTATATATTTATTATAAAAATAATATAAAATAATAATTATAAAAATTTAAAAATAAAAAAGATATAAATAAAATAAATTTTAAAAATAAATAATAAATCTCAAAAACAAGCCCTTCAAGAGCTCTCATTAAATCTACTGGTTCTTTATTCTGTAAAGGTCTGCTGAAGCTGAAGGTTATACCAACTGCTAGAAGGAAAGGTATTACAGACTCGCTATCTTCTAAAATCCACCTTTTTGGGGTGCTTTGGTGGCTCAGTTGGTTAAGTGTCTCACTCTTGATTTTGGCTCAGGTCAAGATCTCAGAGTTGTGAGATCGAGCCCCATGTCAGACTCCACACTCTGGAGAGTATGCTTGTCCCTCTCCTTTCTGCTCCTCCCCCTGCTACTAAGTAAAATCTTTTAAAAAATAATAAATGAATGAATGAGTAAATAAATAAATAAATAAATAAGTAAAATCTACCTTTTCTTCAGTTATAAGTATTTCCAAAGTAAGGGAGAAATTATACATAAGGGATGTAGAACTGGAATAACGACTCTCCAAGTATACATGATTATCTTAGTGATAAACAATCATTAACATAATCACATTTACCCTTCAGTTAGTACACAGATAGTCCCTGACTTACAATGGTTCAACCTACAATTTTTCAACTTCACAATGGAACAAAGCGATATGTGTTCAGAAATAACCATTTCAAACTTTGACTTTTGATCTCTTCCCTGGCTGGTGATAGGCAGCAACATATTTTCAGGATGCTGGGGAGCAGCAGCCACAGCTCCTAGTCAGCCAGTGATCGCAAGGATAAATGACCATTCTGTTTTCCACTTCCATTATAATATTCAATAAACTACAGGAGATATTAAAAACTTTATTATCAAACAGACTTTGTGTAGATGATTTTGCCCAACTGCAGGTTAATGTAAGCATTCTGAGCACATTTAAGGTAGGCATGGCTAATCTCTGATATTTGATAGGCATATTAAATGCATTTTCAACTTACAACATTGTTAATTTAACAGTGAGTTTACTGGGACATAACCCCATTGTAAGTCAAGGAATATTTATATTTTTAAAATTCATTTTTTTCTCTAGTCCTTATGAATATAGAAAGAAAAGATTTAGAAAATAATGATACAAAATAAGTCATAACAAGAGATGTTAACTTCATTTATTTATTTATTTATTTGGAGATGTCAACTTTAAAATTCCATCTACTTAGTAAGGTTTCAGAACCTGTTCTGGGGGGGGTGGGGGGGAGGGCGCAAGGGTGGTGCCTGGCTGGCTCAGTCAGAAGAATATACAACTCTTGGATCTTGGGGTTGTAAATTCGAGCCCCATGTTGGCTGTAGAGATTACTTAAATAAAAACTTAAAAAAAAAAAAAGAAAGAAAGAAAGAAAGAAAGAAAGAAAGAAAGAAAGAAAGAAAGAAAGAAAGAAAGAAAAAGAAAAAGGAGCCCCCGGGTGGCTCAGTGAGTTAAGTGTCAGACTCTTGGGTTTCAGCTGAAGTCATGATCTCAGGGTGGTAGGATCGAGCCTGTGCTGGGCTCCACACTCAGCATGGAGTCCACTCAAGATTCTTTCCCCCACCCTGCCACCCTGCCTCCGTGCGCTCTCTCTCTCTCAAATAAATAATAAAATCTTTAAAAAAAAACTGTTTTTTTTTCTTTGCCTATAAATCACAGTGGAAATATTTCAGCCTACCAAGATTGAATACGTTAAATTAATTCTGATATGAACGAAGGATTAATATCCCAGAAAAAAAAAGACTAAGAGGTAAAACTATAAAAGATAAGGAAATAAAATCAATTCAAGGGACTTAATATGGGACTCATACGATATGTGAAAAGATAGAACAAAGGAAAAAGAAAAGTCATTTTTAAAATAAATAAATATAGGGGTGCATGGGTGGCTCAGTCAGTTAAACAACTGACTCTTGATTTCTGCTCAGGTCATGATCTAGAGTCCTGGGATTAAGCCCCAAGTAAGGCTGCATGCTCAGCAGGAATCAACTTGAGGATTCTCTCTCCCTCTCTGTCCCTCCCCGCCGCTTGCGCACAAGCATGCATACTTTCTCTTGCACGAGCGCTAAAATAAATGAATCTTTAAAAAATAAAATAAATAAAAATGAAAATACGTGTCAGAGACAAAAGATATAGTACATCTATGTCTTCAAATTAAGGAGCTTAATGAGTGTCAAGCAAGAGCAATGAAAAAAGATACAAAACCATAAAATTCTAGGACATCAAAGATAAAGAGAGGATGATAAATGAAAAAGTTGGCCATAAAGATGTAAAAAAGCCAGCTGGGCGTCCAACTTCTCATCAGCAGTATAGGATGTTAGAAAACAATGGAGCAAAATTCCTGTAAGGAATGATTTCAACCTATCTGGTAACTACCCAAACTACTGGAGTACAATTTAAATACATTTTCAAATACACAAGAACTCATCAAGTTTCTTGCTCATGCACTTGTTTTTATGTAGGAGTATGATCATTTTGAAGATCCTTTCTCTTCAAGAAAGGATCATAACTGAAAAAAAAAAAAAAGGATGACTAAGAGTTTAAAAAATTAGATACAATATATGGGGCGCCTGGGTGGCTCAGTGGGTTAAAGCTTCTGCCTTTGGCTCAGGTCATGATCCCAGGGTCCTGGGATTGAGCCCCACATCGGGCTCTCTGCTCAGCGGGGAGCCTGCTTCCCCCCCTCCTCTGCCTACTTGTGATCTCTGTCTGTCAAATAAATAAATAAAATCTTTAAAAAAAAAATTAGATACAATATAGACTCACAATTTAAAAAAAAAAATTAGTTAGACACTCCATAGGAGAAAAATCACCCAAACCACTTTTTAAAATTATACACATACACAAACATGTTTGTGTTTGTATACATGTTTGTATACATACAATACATGTATGTATACATATGTTTGCATACATACAATATATATAAATATCAGAAAATGTTTCTTCTGAGCACCAGAGAAATCACAGCCCTAGATGAAGAGATACAAAGTATAACCACAGCCCCTTAAGTGGCTCTGTAGTAAATTACTAGTTTTCAATTTTTAGAATCCATGTATAGATAAATCAAGGTTGTAGAAGAGAATATAAATGTCATCAACATTCACAAAGTAAAAGATAAAACTGACAAAGATCAGCAGAAGTGAAAGGATAGGGACATCCTAGCCACAACTTCTTACCTTCTAAATGGTGGGGATAGAGATAACATCCACAGGTAACACGATCAGAAACAGCAGGTGGAGAAACTAAGTTTGGTAATAGAACTAAATTGGCAGGACATTACTTAAATGAGCTAACTCCTGCGTATCAACACAGTAAAGGAACAAACATTATTGCAAACTACTATTTAGAGATATAAAAGCGACTACCTGAAGAATTAAAATCAGTAGGAGGTAAAGCTGTCTCTGTGAATGAAGAGACGCAGCAAATTTCATTATAAGCCCTAATGGTTGTTTTTACTGTACATATTTATTATTTTTTTTTAAATTCAAACAATTCATTCAAAATATTTTTAAGTTCTCAAAGAAGATCAAATCTGAAATATGTACCTATTACACCATTATTTTTTTATTCAATTTATTTTACCTAAGCATTAAGCCTCGGTCCCCATTTTCCACCTGCCAAAGCTTCCTAGTAGCAATGGCATGTTAGCAACAGAGCTTTATCCAGGGCAGTAGTGCCAAGCCCAGCATGTGTACAAAAGATGATCTGAATTCAGGCTCTCCACAGATGACTAAGAGTAGAAGGTCCAGAACAATGAAGCTTTTTATGCATGCATAAGGCTTCGCTCTACAGATCCATCAGTAATTGATGGGGCTGTCTTCTGGCGTAGTGGGGAAATCAGCATGGTCTCACTGCTCTGTCTCAGCACATCTTTATCCCTACCAGACTTGCCCTCAGGTGAGTGCTGGGGCTGCCAGATCATCTGCAAAACGGCCGGAGAGAGCTGAGAAGGACAGTATGCAAAGGAAGAAAACTCTTCAAATCACCAGGTATGATTATAAGTAAGTGTGCATAGAAAACAGCAAATTAATTATGTCATAAAACACTCCAATTAATTTGAAAACATTGTTCTCAAGGATGCAATAAGCTATAATATTAATTTAAAAACATATATTTTACTCCTGGTGTCCCAGTACTAATATACCCATTAAGCTGTGGTTCAAAAGGAAGCAAAAGAGAAGCAAAATAAAAATCACATTTAAGAGCAGAGAATAGGGGCACCTGACTGGTTTAGCAGGTGAGCACACAACTCTCAACCTTAGGGTTGTGGGTTCGAGCCCCATGCTGAGTGTAGGTATTACTTAAAATCTTTAAAAAAAAAAAAAAAAAAAAAGACTAAAGAATATTTTCAAGTTGAAAAAAGAATTATTTTGATATGTAACAGCTAGAAAAAACTCCTCTAATATAATGCAAAATTGGAAAAAACGACCCTAGTTACATAAGAAATCCCTAACTACATATAAATTATTAATATAGATAAAATGATATTGCTTCTCTGACACCAAGTATTTATTGTTTTATGAAATCAATACTCATAATGATTCATGATGAACACCTTAAAAGATGAAAAACATGTACTGGTAGTTATCACATCAAATACGGAAATGATACATACTGTAACTATAAATGAGTCAGCTATCCATCTAAAACACACACATATACACATACGCAGAGAGTTTCCAGCTGTGTCCACTATGAATACATGGAAGCAATGACTCCTTCCCCCTGCTCAGAAACAATGAACATATTTAGAACTCAGATCTCATTTCTAAATACCATTCTCCATTAAAAGATCAGGGCTCTCTGAGCAAATGTCTGATTCCAGGCTGGGGCTGCTTGCTACACCAGAAAATAGGGAAGTGCTCAAAGACTGAAGAAAACACATTAAAGGGCCAAACTATTCTTCATGAGGGGGCTCCACCTCGTCAAATCTGGAACAATTTGAATATCTAAATAAATAAGGATAGAAACAGGCTATAACTCATAAGACAAAGAACCTTTGAGTCTACACTGGTGTAAATAAATAAAGAATTAAACAAATAAAAGGGGAAGAAATGAAAGCTCTTTCTAACAGTAAAATGTAATAAATGTAGAAAGAAAGACAGAATTAGAAAGTCATTATCTGGCAACTATTGTTTCAGGCAAGACAAGAATTCAGACAAGAATCACAAATGGAAGCTAAAACTAGAGGAGGAAAGTTGATGAGAAACAGGTATTAATACAATCTCAGAGTGTCTTCCCGCAAAAGTTACAACTGTAACTCCACAGGAAGGAAATAAGTAGACTCTACCTTAACCATGTAAGCAAAGTCAGTATCCCCAGTAATGGGACAAAGAGATGATCCTGTCTCCTGATACAATGTACTAACAAGAATACATCAATTCTACGATTTTCAGTCAAAAAATGTATAACCTGAATCTAATCATGAGAACAGATAAACTTAATTAAAGAATATTACAGAAACTAAACAGCCTGTACTCTTCAAAAATGCTAAGGTCATAAATGTTAAAGATTCAGGAACTATTTTAGAAGAAAAAAAAAAAAACAAAATGGATATGACAACTGTCTGTAACATGTATTTCTGATCCTAGATCTTTACTAGGGTGGTATTATTTATTTCTTTCCTATGAAGGACAATAGTAGGACAACTGGGAAAATTTGAATATTACCTAACTTTAATAATTACTGTGCTAATTTTATATGAGAATGTCCTCATTTTTAGGAAATTCACACTTAAGTGTTTAGGGAAAAAAGAATAATTATGCCTGCAACTCTCAACAGTTCAGAGAAAAGACACTAACATAGAGGCAAACTTGGTATAACTGTAACATATGGGGAGTCTGGGTAAAAGGTATACAAAAATTGTACTGTTTCTGCAAATTTTACAGAAGACTAATTTTTTTCAAAATAAATTTTTAAAACCTAAAATACATATAGAAAATTCAAAGTCCTATCAAAATGTGGAAAGGAACTAAAGCATAAACAAGTATACTTACACCACAAACTGACAACTCACTATACTTATGCATGAAATTACCTTTACATTTAAATGTGTGATAATATTCAAGTGAAAAGAACTTCAATATTATAAAAATTATGCATAAGCTGCCATGATTCTACATAAAATATTATAGCAATGTTCCCTGGGTACATGTTTGGTCTCTCCCACAGGCTATAAGCCCTGGAGAATTAAATCTGATTAGGTACCTGTGAACCCCTAAAATTGAGATGCTCAACAAACGTTGACACAAATGAAGTCAAACAAACTACATTGATAATCCCTATCTAGTCAATAAATTTGTTATAATCAACTCTAAAATCCCATCCTGGTTATTAAAGTTGCAGGGATATGGATTTGTGATAATGGTTCTCAAACTAAACCCAGCAACAGAATCTTCCCCACGCAAGAGTACTAAATCCAAGTTACCCTGTAGAGAGCTGGTTCACAAGACAATGGAGAGCTGGGAGCAGGACAGTTTAAAGCCTGAAGGACAATGATTCTGTTTTCTCTGCCTGAGGAGGCCGTAGCCTTGAAGAAGGGAAGACCAATATTCATAGGCACCGCTCTTAAAAAACAGTACCTTGAGGGGCGCCTTCCTGGCTCAGTTGGTTGAGCCTCCAGCTCTTGATTTCAGCTCCGGTCATGAACACAGGATCCTGGGACAGACCCCGGTGTCCAGCTCTGCGCTCAGTGGGCCATCTGCTGGAGGATTCTACCTCTCTTTCTCTCCCACTGCCCCTCCCCCTACACATGTGGGCGCATGCTCTCTCTTTAATAAATAAATCTTTAAAAAAACAAGTAACAGTGCTTTGATGCACACCAGGACTGATGGACCAAAAACTGAGTTCTCGTTGCAGTAGGAGCCAGGGTTTCAGGGCCCAAATGAAGGTGCTGGGTGCTGAGTAAAACTGCACTAAAGTCAGGCCCCTTCTCTTCCCCTGCTCCTGGTCACTGCCCATATCCACTATATTTCTGTATCCATGCAACAGTAAGTGGGGAATCATGCTACAAAACTTAAGACCTGATTTTTAACTTTATTTACTTAGCAATATCATTATGTACTAGCAAAGACTAATGAATCACTATCATGTCTGGGGTGGGGGCTGAGAGAAACATTTAAAAAATATATATGAAAAATATGGTCACATACATTCTACACAGAAAGATTAATTAAGTTAAATGGTAAGAAGATAGGCAAGGCAGGGGCTCCTGGGATCAAGCCCCACATCAGGCTCTCTGCTCAGCTGGGAGTCTGCTTCTCCCTCTCACTCTTCCTCTGTGCTTTCCCCCTCTATCTCTCTCACTCTCACTCTCTCAAATTAAATAAATAAAATCTTAAAAAAAAAAGTGGGCAAGGCAATAAAGTTAATATATGAAAAAACCTAAATTATTGATATAGATATTAAATGCTCTGCCTTTCCTATTAGAAGGAGTTAAAATGGATTATATGGTTTACTGAGAGTATTTTTTAATAAATACTTTTTAAAATTAAAATGTTTTAAGTGATTTATGCCTCATCTTGTTCCAGAAAAGATTAAAGGTCTATTACAAGGAAAGGTAAATGGAAAAATGAAAAAATGGAAAAATGAAAAAAAAAAAGGAAAAAACATGATAGTAAATGTATAACAGGGATGAAATAAAGAAAAAGAAGGGTATGAAAATACAGAACCAGGAATAAAGCCAAAAAACATGTATACCAGATAAGCCACATTGGATAGGAAGGCTCTAAACTTTCTAGCACTCAGCAATAAGAGGAAAACCAACCAGTTACATTATTTGTATATACGAATTATTACCACTCAGAAATACAACAATTCCAGATACTGGCATGAAATAGGAATTTATTCTGGGTGTGTAGGGAAAGAATTTGGGAAGGAGTAGTAATCATAAAAAGAACACTGCAGAATACCCAGTGGAGCAACAGTACAGAGAGTATCAACTTGGACTTCAGGTATCAAAACAAAGTGCAAAGCAGTAAAAGCAGTTCTCTTTGTAAAATATAATTAATGATATACCTACCTCAAACAAAGTAACATATTTACAACGCTTCTAGATACTGGGCTACTTCCTGCTCTATCCTCAAAATACTGTGAAATATATAGAAAGACAAGCAAATAAAACTTTTTTTTAAGATTTTATTTATTTATTTGACAGAGAGAGGTCACAAGTAGGCAGAGAGACAGGCAGAGAGAAGGGAGAAGCAGGCTCCCTGCTGAGCAGAGAGCCCAATACAGGACTCAACCCCAGGACCCCGAGATCGTGACCTGAGCTGAAGGCAGAGGCTTAACCCACTGGGCCACCCAGGCTCCCTAAAACATTTTTTTGAATAAGATTATTATTCATCATTCTACCAAAGACAGTTCTGATTTTAGAATACTGGATTTGTAGCACATTCTTTCTAGATGTAATAAACTAAAGGCCACAACCTCTTGGAGATTATAAAAGTCCATTGAAGTATTTGAAGACTATTCTTCTCCCTTCTTGAAACAACTGTTTTCACTTTGGGATTTAAAGTACCACTAAACTTAAAAAAAAAAAATGGGGGACAAATATGAGACTATCAGTTCTTCACGGTGCTAAATAAGGACAGTTACCATAAATAGGGGTGCTGGGTGGTTCAGTGGGTTAAGCTTTTGCCTTCAGCTCATGTCATGATCTCAGGGTACTGGGATTGAGCCCCGCATCAGGCTCTCTGCTCAGCAGGGAGCCTGCATCGCCCCATCCACCTGCCTGCCTCTGCCTACATGTGATCTCTGCCTGTCAAATAAATAAATAAAATTTTTAAAGAAAAAATAATGGCCAAAAAAAAAATATTAAAAAAAGAGTGAGAAGAAGAAAATCTGAGTTTATTAAAAACGCAAAAAACAATTAAGCTTGTTTTTCTAATTTTGCTTAAGACTAGCAAAAGTTTAATCATCAAATACTATTTTGAATTAGAGCAGCTCTCAAAATGTTTTATCCTAGCCATAATAAGCAAGGCAAAAGACTCCAAAAGCTCACTTAAAGCACTATTTTGGGGGCATCTGGGTGGTTCAGTCAGTTACATCTGCCTTCGGCTCGAGTCATGATCCCAGCGTCCTGGGATAGAGCCCCACTTTGGGCTCCCTGCTCAGCCAGGAGTCTGCTTTTTCCCTTTCTCTCTGCCTCCCACCCTGCCTACTTGCTCTATTGCTTTCTCTCTCTCTGTCAAATAAATCTTTAAAAAAAAAAAAAGCACTATTTTCAACTTTTTAGTAGAAAATTAATTCTGTGATAAAGAAGTGGAGAATAATAAAACCAAAAGTTGCAGTAAGCATGTCACTAGCAACAAAAACGAACTGTACAGTATTGAACTTGCGAGAGAAAAACAGGAACATCTATACATGCTTCTATATTTTAATAAAATGTCCCAAACGCTTTAATAGAACCCAGAAGTAGTATTACTCTTGCTTTTATATTATATTTCAACAATAAAAAATTCATTGGCATTATATTACCAAGCATATAAAACACGAGTGTCACTAGTTTAACAATGGGACTAGAGATGATTTGTATTTGAGCCAAAAACAACACATTTTAAAATCTAGTTATTGGATAACAAAAATCAAAATACTACACCATTAACATAAATATTAATCCTGTATATTCCTTCCAGTTTTGTCTCCTATGGTTTTATTACAGTACAGACTATGGATAATCAACCACTATCGGAAGATAATGTTAAACAAATTAGAGGAACAAGTAGAAAGTGGCCAGGATTCTACGTAACTAGCAGGGTTAAGCTGGTACGTCAGCTATGGAAAACGGCCTTCCAAGAGTAAAATGAGATGTGAGCCTTGACCTGGATCCAGACTTCAGGTCCCTGCCTGGAAAGCTGCCCTCACGGCAGGCTCAAGTGAATTTAGCAATTCCTCCAAAAATACATTGTAGTGGAAAAAGGGAAAAAAACCTTGGATTTGTCTAGGATCCTGGAGAGTGAGATGCAGCAATATAACTGATAAATACACACAGAGAAAACGCATCTCTTATCTCCCCAGTGGCAACACTTTTCTATTCTCCAAATCATCTAAAAAAGCAGGAAGCTATAAAAAAAGTTAGGTACCACTGGACTTGATTTTCAAAACAAAAAATTAATCCAGTAAAAACCAAAGAAAGATAAATTATGACCTTAACTGCACTAACCCAGAAAAAGGAAAAAAGATGTTAACATTAATGCATTCTTAACCATAAACAAATTTATGTATTATTATTAAATTAGAGAGGCAGTATAATGAGTGGAAAAGAGAGACTAGCTGGATTCAAAGCAAAGATTTAGGGCAAATCTATTTAAACCTCTGTGCTAAAGTTCCTTAATCTACAAAATGAAAATAATTAGTGGTTCAGAATTCAACCAATTACACAAGTTAAATATTAAATTAAATATTGTTAAGCTCCTAGAAGACTGCATAATAAACTGTATAACTATTATTTCTATACATAGTAAACACGATGTTAGCTATTATTTCTGATCAAAATTACCTTTAACGTTACAGAGAAAAATTTGTAAATCTGATAAACTATAAGAAAATTTCTATATTCATGGGCACATGGATGGCTCAGTGGGTTAATCCTCTGCCTTCAGCTCAGGTCATGATCTCAGGGTCCTGGGATCAAGCCCCGCATCAGGCTCTTTGGTTAGCAGGGAGCCTGTTCCCCCCCGCTCTCTGCCTGTCTCTCTGCCTATTTGTGATCTCTCTCTCTCTCTCTGCCAAATAAATAAAGAAAATCTCAAAAAAATTTTTTTTCTCTATACTCTTGTAAGAGATATTGTTGCCATAGTTTCTTTAGTAATGAGATATTTATTTATATATGCATACTCTATCACCAATTAATCTCAAATATCTACTAGCTTGATAATTGTTTAAAGTCACCCACCTGCCAAGTATAATCCTTTAAAATTACTGAAGGCATTGGAATTACAAGGAGATTCTGAAGAATAAATGCAGCCTAGAAAAAAAAAAAAGAAAAGAAAATGTCAATACTGCCACCTTGTTGTCATCTCCAAAATAACCAATATATTGAAATTTCTAATAAAAAACATATCACTGGGCAACGATACATGCTGAGATATCACTATGAGAACTGCCGAGCTCACTCCTATTTCAGAATTTTATTTTTCCAAAAAATGATCTATAAAATATAAAATATAAACTGTTGTGACAGCAGTTAAGAAGTACATTTTCATGTTTCTATTATTCCACATACACATGTACCCCATTCTCTCTCTCTCTCCCCCCTTTTCCCTCTCATCCAAGCTCCTCTCAGTAAGAGGCCTAACTAGAAATACAAACCACAAACGTCCAACTTTATCTTCCACATCCTGAAGATGGTCAAATTGAATAATCTTAGTGGTATGAACACTGATCATCTATATAGTGAAGATGACGATATGAGGGTGAATAACAGGGCTAACAGAGGGGACCCAAGAGAGTAAAATTTTCAACCACCTTAATTGTTAAGTCAACAGATGTCTTTAAAGTTGGTAAATCAAGAGGAAGCTAAAGTTTAAGCATTACTATTAAAAAACAAGTAACAAGAAAATTACAGCATTTGGATTTCGGAAAGGAGAACCAGCAAATTGTGGGCCCTGGAGCTCCTGTTTCCTCCACAAGCCTCTAATCACCGTTTCATTACTGTTTTTAAAAATATTGGCATTAATCACCATTTCAAAGCAGCAATGACAGAACATCACAAATTATTTAGAAAGAATTAAAATAGGGTTTATTTTTCCTCTTAGGTCATATAACTAGTACATAGTATTGTGACAGTCATACATCCAATTTAAGCTTTATAGATATTACTTATATACTGAGGTAACAGAAAAGTAATTTTTTTTCTGTGAACTACTTTTCAATGTGTAATAATATAGAAGAGTTTGTATAAAATACAGCAAATTCAGCTTTGATCTTATCAAAATAAAGGACTCCAGTATTTACTGTGAATTAGTATCTTTTTTATTCTCTGATAGCATTTCATTCGGGTGTTTCTGCAGGCAGAAAAGATTACGATGGGTGATCAGTCCACGGTGCTGAACAGAGTATGGTTTATAAAGACCAACATAACAAATCTCTGCAGCTGAAAGGGGAGGAGGTGCTAAAGACAGGCATACCTCCCGGCGCACCATACTACACTCCGACTGGTCCAGAAGAATGTTCACCACCGTTCCCCAGAGCCCACCAGAAATGTTTTGACAACTGTTTGCCAAAGCCATACAGCCAGTTTCAAGGGTGGTCAGTGCTGATCCTAATCCCAGCGAAGTGAACCTTACCTGTTCAGATTAAAGGAAAGTTGTCAAATCAAAGAATCCAATTCCCTAACATGAATTCTTAATTTTACATATCATACTTTTATGACACTGACGATCCTAAATTATAAAAGGCACTTACAGAAAATAGTGCCCTATAAGTTTATGAATGAATAAAAATCCTATTCCACAATTCAAACAACCAAATGTCATAGAAAATCAAAACCAGGTATAAATAAGAATTAAAACTGCAGCTCACAAACCTCTTTCAAGAGAAAGCATCAGGTGCTTACATATATTTTATGAACATGATTCCTGTTTATTCCTCACTTTTAAAGAGATTATCTATTATTTTGTTCCACCATCCTTAAGTTATTAGTGTTTCTTCTACATGACTTTACTTTTTTGAAACTTCTTTAAAAAAAACTATCTTTTTATAAAATATTTAGTATCGTCTCTAAAATTACTGTAAAAGAAAAATGTTTCAAATAAGATTGATGAGGTATATGTTTACCATAGTTCCACTGCTGCTCAAACTATGCATTTTGGTTCACTTCTGAATTCTGATTCTAAAATAGTTTCACTGATAGCTACAGGGTAACAAAAAATAATGTAGTCATAACATGGTCAAGCAACAAGTCCAAGTTCAATATGTATAAAGAATGGAACCTCTACATCAGATCAAATAGTGTTTCTAAAAATCAAGGTTTTTAGTGGAATAGAATATAATCATTGCTTGCTTGAAATTAATGGATGATGCCCACAGTTAACAGTACTATATTATATACTTAAATATTTGCTAAGAGTTTGAATCTTAAGTTCAGTGTTCTGATCATAAAAATAAACAATATAGAGGACAGGAGTCAACTTTTGTAGGTGAAGGATATGTTTATGACACCGATTGTGGTAATGATCTCAGGGTGTTCACTTATCTCCAAATTCCTGAATCTGTACACATTAAATACGTATAGCTTTTTGTATGTCAATCATACCTCAATAAAGTGGTTTTTAAGAAAAGAGGTAAGTGGACAAATAAATGGCTAAAACTGGAAATTTTATTAATATAAAATTTTGCACTGCAATGGTATTATTTTATTAAATGACACACAAATGTCATTTAGCAGCTCTCCTTCTAAACTTGTTGAAAATGGCTAGGCTTCTCCATTAATTTTTCACTGTTCTTTCTAAACATGAAAGATTCTATGATCCTTTCTCTTTTTCTATTTTTAATCTATACTTTAATGAATTTCACTGAGAAGGGTCTGCTATGAACTGAACTGTATCCCCTCTAATTGGTATGTAAGCCCTAACCCCCAATGTACATAAATTTGATGATAGAGCTTTTAGGAGGTAATTAAGGTTAAATGAGGTCTTAAAGGTAGGGTCCTAATCTGATAGGATTGGTGGCCTTATAAGAGGAGGAAGAAAGGAAAGGTCACTGAGTATACAGTGAGGAAGGCAGCCGTCTGAAAGCCAGAAAGGAGAGCCCTCACCAGAACCCAACCATGGTGACACCTTAATCTCTGATTTCCAGCCTCTAGAACTATAAGAAAATAAATTTCTGTGTTCCAAGTCACCTATGTTATGTGTTATGGCAGCCCAAACTAAGGGAGTAAACAGCTTAAGATATAGTCACTAAAATAATCTCAGTTTGGAAAATGTAAATTCACGTATATGCATATATTATTTTGTTTCATTTGTTTTTAATATAGCAAAATTTTTTTTCCTTCATACTGACCTCCGGGTCTCGATCAACCCATAATGGAATCAACCAAGCCAATCCTTGTTGAGTAGGAGTCTGCTCTTCACTGTGACTACCCAAAGGCAAGAACCAAAGTGACATCCACTCCTAGAATGAAAAAAAGGAAAGAGACCCATTAGGTAAGTTTCTAAGACTAAAACAGAGGAAGTTTAAATAACTGAATTTTAAAAAATCAAAACAAAGTTAAAATGTACTTAAGACTTGGCTTTCATTCAGTATTTAACAAAAACAAGGCAAAAAAAAAAAAAACCACTCAGCTTCTTCTTAAAAAGTTAAACAATTTTTCTTCAGAACAATTCCCCCCATGATTTAGACAAAATGCAATTCTCTACAGCACACAAATTTCAATCAAATTTCAAATAAAATTCAGATTTGTATAATACAAAACTTCTAAGAAACATCTCGATCAAAAATCATTTTTGTCTAAGAAGGAAAGTCAAAGAGACATTTTCATATAGGCTTGAAATGTGTGAGACACAGCACACTCCTTGTCTATCAAGTGTTCAGAAGATAGAGCTTTCAGTGCTCTCACCAAGTTCTGGGCCTGGGCCATCATCTCATGGGATAAGTGAAGCAAGCAAAGAATTGTGCTCTTTGTGACACCTTTTCCCATAAAGGACATAGCATTTCCACCACGCTCCACATAAAAAGAAGTAATGACCTGAAAAACAAGGATAAACAATGTCATGGTGGCTTTACTCTTGAGTGGTATATAAAAATAAACATGTAACTTCCTACTAACTTGTCTGATTTGAATCCTAACCACATAAAGTATACGTAACATTCTTATAGTTTACATATTTCAAAATGGCTAAGATGGTATATTTTAGGTTGTTACCATAATTAAATATTGTTAGTTTAAAATTTTCTCCCTTTGGAACTTATACAAAGATGTGTAGTATCCTCCTAGGAGACTTCTGTGATGCAGAATATGCTCATGCATTTTTCAAATGTTACAGTATCCTTTAAGTAAAAGAGCTTATAAATATCTTATTGAAAAAATATACTTAGAAATTGCTACCTATATAAAACTCTAATAGGGCGCCTGGGTGGCTCAGTCAGTTGAGTACCTTCAGCTCAGGTCATGATGCCAAAGTCCCGGGACTGGGCCCCACCTTGGGCTCCCTGCTCAGTGGAGAGTCTGCTTCTCCCTCTCCCTCTACCCCTCACCCTACTCGTGCTCTCTCCCTATCTCTCTCTCTCAGATAATAAAATCTTTTAAAAATTTAAAAAACAGGTGCCTGGGTGGCTCAGTGGGTTAAGCCTCTGTCTTAAGCTCAGGTCATGGTCTCAGAGTCCTGGGATAGAGTCCCACATCGGGCTGTTCAGTGGAGAGCCTGCTTCCCCCCTCCCTCTGCCTGCCTCTCTGCCTACTTGTAATCTCTCTTTCTCTGTCAAATAAATAAATAAAATCTTTTTTTTTAATATTTTATTTATTTATTTGTCAGAGAGCGAGCGAGCACAGGCAGACAGAGTGGCAGGCAGAGTCAGAGGGAGAAGCAGGCTCCCTGCCGAGCAAGGAGCCCGATTCGGGACTCGATCGCAGGACGCTGGGATCATGACCTGAGCCGAAGGCAGCTGCCTAACTAACTGAGCCACCCAGGTGTCCCTAAATAAAATCTTTTTAAAAAGAAAAGAAAATTAAAATTAAAAAATTTTAAAAATAAAACTCTACTATCAGGGTTAGGTAGATTTTCCAGAATTATGATTTAAATGTAAATGGTATTTTTTCCCACTTGTGAGCAATCTCGGATTTCTATTCCACATTTAAGAATATGTTCATTATTTAAATCATTGGTTCTCAACTTTTTCTCAACTCTCCCACTTATCTGAAGGATTTGATACATTTCCATCAATAACAACAAAAGAAATGTTTCTTATCTGAAGAAATATGCCCTTAACTGAGGAGTTCAATCAGAATAGACAAGCGGAATCAGGTGACAGCAATTTAAGGAAAAGTCCTTCTACCTAATTTTTAAAAATCCTTTAAAATATGTGGCAAACTCTGTTGGAACATTTCTGTGTAAATCACATATTGTCCCTCAAATTGGGGTTCAATAAGTATTTGTTCACTGACTGAACAAGAACCTTTATAACTTTTCAACTTTTTAAAAAAGATTAACTTATTTAGAATAAGAGAGTATGCATGTGTGTGATGGGGGAGAGGCAGAAGCCAAAGGAGAGAGAGAATCTCAAGCAGATTCCACAAAATGAAGAGAACAAGGAGGGGCTCAATCTCATGACCCTGAATGCCCCACTTTTCAACTCTTAAACTAAAAAAAAAAATTCAAAGTGACAAAAGATCACTTAAAATTCACAAAATTTTAGTAAAAAAGGAATGCTCACTATATATAGGTGCCAACACATTATAAAAGAAAAATATGTTTTGAGGCAAAACAATCAAAACTACTTGTTATCTGGGGTCCTTCAGTGGCTCAATCAGTTAAGTGACTACCTCTGGATTTCAGCTCAGGTTATTATCACAGAGTAGGGAGATCAAGGCCGGCATTAGGCTCAGCATTGAGCTTGGAGCTTGCTTAAGATTCTCTCTCTCTCCCTCTGTCCGTCCTCCCCCACTCATGGGCTCTCTTAAGAAAAAAACACTATTTTTTTTTAAATGTTAAAAACTTGTTATCTGACCAATACAATAAAAAGTACTTCCATTCATTTGTTCTCCCAAGCCTCTGAATGCGTTGATGCATCACAGCATCCTTTGAAGTCAGTCATTTTGTCTTAAAACAGAGACTACTTTCTAGTTTAAGATTTTTTTCAGCTCATATAGCAGATGATTTTAAAAAGACAACATAAATCATAAATGTTAGGTACAGCTTATTGAACAAAAGCAATTTATTTGAAGACAATTTGGGATCTGTGAGCTACATCAGAATTTTCATAAACCAAAAAAGTGTATACTATGTCTGAAAAATAAAATGAGACTGTCCAGGAGTTAAAAACTATAGGGGATGGGCTCTGCTCTACTACTCCTTCCTCATGTGTAGATTTGAAATTTTTCATAATTAAAAGTTGAAAACTTTAAAGGACTGTCTTAGAACTAAGACACCAGAATGACCAAGCCCTTATTATTCTCTAAGTCACTGGAGATAACTATATTGTGGTTTCAGGCCTAGATGGTAAAGGATAAGCCAAGGCCTTTAGTACTATCTCCTTTCAATCAGACCTTTCTGTCAGCCATGGAATTTATTCTGTATGCCTGGTTTTAAGGATTTAATTATCGCGGTCTATTCACCTATCTTAATGTATCATGCTTGGTTTAAAAGCCTCATTTCTCAACCACTAAGAGCAAATATTCCCATTCAAATTTCACTGGACAAAAATAAAATACCTACATTAGAAATACGGCTCCGTTCTGTAAAGGAATCAGCTTTTCTTAAGATAGATAGATTTATTTGTTTGTTTGTTTATTTATTGACAGAGAGAGAGAGAGAGAGAGAGAGCGAGAGAGAGATCAAAAGTAAGCAGAGTGGCAGGCAGAGAGGCGGGGGAAGCAGGCTCCCTGCTGAGCGGAGAGCCGGACACAGGGCTCCATCCCAGGACCCTGGGATCATGACCTGAGCCGAAGGCAGAGGCTTAAGCCACCCAGGTGCCCCTCAATATGTATTTTCATAAGCCTTACTTCATTCTTTAAAAAAATACACTTAACCAGTAGTAAAATAAATAAATCTAGATGTTTACTAATTATGTAACTATGCCAAAGGACCCAAGTAAGATTTAATGGGGCTCTGCCACAATGTCTGACAAAACTGACAGACAGCTTGTTCTCTTCCTGTCACTCAATGTGAAGACAAAAGATTTTCTTCCCAAGACATTGTATAAAGCATGAAATGTGCTCCCCTGTTTATACCAAATCAAGATTTGTTAATCAAGTTTTTCTTAACTACGGAACATTATAAAACAGGGAGTACTTTTATCTATTCCTTAGCTAATACGCTGTGTCGATTTTTATTACCTCAAAGACAAGTGAACTTAGAATGGCATTACTGCCGTTTGCCTTGACTTCTCACCTAGAACTAAGAAGACCTTTTGTTCTCTAATACCAACAAAGCTCATTTTAATTTCTGGTATTTGAAACATGAGGAGTGATCTGAAATCTCTCCTCTTACACAATTTTAAAAATAAAAGCACTAGGGATAGTTTCCAGATGTAAACAATGTTAGCACTTCACTTCTTCAGTCACTGCTGTGGCAGACTCACCACACACACCCCTGATCTGAAACAGATAAAAGTTACTTTACAGAGGAGATGGATCCCAAAAGGTTTATAACTGAAGTATAGACAAATCACGTAACACATAATGCTGTAAATTAGGTACTTTATATTGAGTTATATTTTAAATACATTAGAGGATCTGACTTTTCAAAAAATACTGTGATAAGGTCTCTAAGCTAACATAACCATTCTCAAAATGCATACATTTCTGGAGATGTTGAAGTTTGGGAAAACTAATTAATATACTGTTAGTGTGTACTTCTTTAGTATTTATAATTATCCAAGAAAAAATTTTTATTAAAATGGCTACACTAAAATTCATATTAAATTCTATAGTACAGCTAAGAGTACTTAGGATTTTTAAATCTTTTTAACAAAACAAGATGTACTTTTGGGGAAAATTCTAGGTAACATCATCTGAAACATGGTTTACAGCTGAATATACATCACCTAAAGCATGATTTAATAATGAAAGCAATCAATAATGAAATATTGATTTAATAATGAAACAGTGGCCCATACAAACTACAGCAGACACAACCAAAGAGACCAGTCAGTCACTCTTTACTGAGAGTATATGTCTAGAAGATAAGAGAAGACCTCCTTAAGGAAGGCAAATAAGTGAAATCTTAAACTTTCTGTACAGATTGCCATCTGAAAGAGAGAAGAAATTGTACGAATAGACTTTTAAAATAAACTTTTTTTTTTTTTTTTGACAGAGACAGACACGGCGAGAGAGGAAACACAGCAGAGGGAGTGGGAAAGGGAGAAGCAGGCTCCCTGCAGAGCAGGTAGCCCAATGTGGGGCTTGATCCCAGGACCCTGGGATCATGACCTGAGCTGAAGGCAGATGCTTAACAACTGAGCTACCCAGGTGCCCCTAAAATAAACTTTTTTATTTAGTGAAAAAGCCAAATAAAATGAAAACTTCAGAGATGTGGGAAAAAATTAAAACAGATGTAGGATTCAAAATGCAAGATTACAAAGAGCCATATGCACTTGAAAAAGAGCTTTGGGTGGAAAGGTTTCTGTTTTTAAAGGATAATCTGGTAGTAGGTAGATGGCTGGATCACAAGTAGGTGTGCAGCATGAAAAGGAATAGGAAGTTATCGATACAAGTTGGTCAAAACATCCCATGTCTAGAATGCCCACCACTATCGATCAGTTCATTCATCTTTCAAAATCTGTACACCGCCTCCTCTAAGAGACTTTCCTGACATCCTAAGTTAAAGATCCCAACCTCTGACTATCATCCAAACTTGGCTATCACTGAAAGTTCAAGACAAGCAATGCTGACAGATTTAGTCAATAAGGAAATAATGAGCTGTTTTTAGAGTCAGACAGTGTATTAGTCACATAAATAGCAAAAGAAATAGTAGCCAAAGGTGCCAGCTCCCAGTCCTGACAGGGGGACACTGAAACAGAGGCGCCTGACAACAGCAATGCGGATAGCAGGGCACTCCGCTGTGGCGGCGCTTGGGCCCACTGCAGCTCAGCACTCATGGCCTGTGGCTGTTCTCTAAGGGAACGGAGGCAGAAAGCCCACTCATCAGAACCCAGGAGGCAAGAAGAAACGGGCACAGGGCAGACATCCCTACAGAGAGCAAAGCAAATAAGAAACAGTCTCATAGCAGTTCCTCGCAAGCCTCATGTTCCAGAAGGATCACAGGAACTTTTTCAAGACTTAGACCAGCTATGATTAAGCCCTGCCTCGGCAGACTGCACACATAAATGCAAGGCTGGGAGGGAGCCCTGGTGAAGCTCTTCTCTTAAAGAACAGTGCACATTTATCACATCATATTATGATGTAATAAATACATATATTCATTATATATATATAACATATATATTTATATAATATATATATATATTTATAATATATATATATAACATTATCTGTTATTACATAACAGTGCTGTATTTATTACATCATATTAAAACTATAGTGCCCTAAATGATAAAAATGGAACACACCATAATGTGTGAAATACCGTTAAGGTCATGCTTATTAGAAGGTAATGACACCTAAAAATACTTGAAAAATACTTAAAAAAAAAAAAATCAGTGAAATAAGACTCCATCTTAAAATATTGGAAAAAACAGGGGCACCTGGGTGGCCCAGTTGTTTAAGCGACCAGCTCTTGGTTTTTCCCTCAGGTCGTGATCTCAGGATTGTGACACTGCGATTTACACTGGGCTCCACTCCCAGCACAGAGTCTGCCTGGGACTCTTGCTCGCTCGCTCTCCCTCTCTCTCTCTGAGTACCCCGACTCCAATAAATAAATAAACAAATAAATTCTTTTTTTAATTAAAAAGATTTTCAGAAAAAGAGCCATATTTTAAACCCAAAGGAGAAAGAAATAAGCATAAGCAGAAACTAATAAAACGGTGAAAAACTTTTTAATGGGAGGATCAACAATACCAAAATTCATTCTTTTGAAAAGAATGATAACAATAAAACATAAATCTACCAGTAAGACTAATCAAGAAAACTAGAGGGAAGGAATAATTAATACCTGGAATGAAACGGAACCTCATTGTATATCTGACATACGTTTAAAGAATGAGCTGACGGATGGATAATTTTAGAGCTATGAATTCCAAAATTTATATAAAATTCTACAAAAACATAATTTACTGATGCAAAAAATTAAAACTCTCAAAATTCTAGATTTAAATTCATTTAATTCATTCATTTACAATCTTCTCCAAAAGCAAACTCCAGGTCTGATTGCTTCATCATCAAATTCTACTAAACATTTTAGGAAGAAATACCACCAATTCAAATCAACTACTCTAAAGGGGAAAAAAAGGTACATAAAATTTATGTATAGATGTATAGATGGTGGGCTAATTTTGATATTAAAACCTGACAAAAAGGGGCGCCTGGGTGGCTCAATCACTTAAGTATCTGGCTTGGGCTCAGATCATAATCCCAAGATCCTGGGATCAAGCCCCACCACTGGGCTCCCTGCTCAATAGGGACTCTGCCACTCCCCTTGCTTATGCATAGTGCACTCTCTCTGGTACACGGGGCACTCTCCCTCATTCATTCATAAATAAATAATAAATAAAGTTTTATGAGAAAGAAGATGTGCAATAATTCTAAAAGCATCCTCTGCATTAGAAAATTAGAAGAATTCTAAAAATATTAATAAACCTAATCTCTTAATACATAAAGGAATCATACGTCATAACCTAAGTTGAATTCTCCCAGAAATGCAAGGTTGCTTAACATTTTAAAATGGATCCACTGTATCCACCATCTTAATAGGATATAGGAGAAAAATCATGTCTATCTTAAAACATATGGAAAAAGCACTATACATCTATGATTTAAAAAAAAAAACAACACTTAGCAAAATAGGACTAGAAAGAAACTTTCTTAATCTTATTTTTCTTTAAAATTGAAAAAACTACCATAAACAGCATGATGAAAAGGTGAAAAATTAAAGGCCTTTACTTTGATTTTGTAGACAAGGATTGCTGGGTTTCTGGTTAATATAAAAAAAAAACAAATTTCCATATATTCAACAATACTTAGAAAAGAAAATATCAAAAAGTCTTTTCACTAAGAGATGAGAATATTCACTGAAGCAGGATCCAAAATTGTTCTAAATTAGAATAAGAAAATCCAGGAGCGCCTGGGTGGCTGAGTGGGTTAAAGCCTCTGCCTTCTGCTCAGGTCATGATCTCAGGGTCCTGGGATAGAGCCACGCATCAGGCTGGGCTCTCTGCTCAGCGGGGAGCCTGCCTCCTTCTCTCTCTCTGCCTGCCTCTCTGCCTACTTGTGATCTCTGTCAAATAAATAAATAAAATCTTTAAAAAAAAAAAAAGAATAAGAAAATCCAAATGTCCTTCAATACTGTCGTGCTGAATACTAGAGAAAAACAAATTAAACTAACTCTACCTACAGGCAGCAGAATGAATAACTCTCCTAAGCATGATGATGAAAGAAAGCAGCCATGATACCATTTTACTAAATTTTAAAAATCAGGAATTGTTGTAAATATGAACACATAATTAAGCGGTAGACTACCAAGAAATGTAAGTAAGGGTTTACCATAAAACTCAAAGTTACAACTACCTTTCAGTAGAGGAACAGAGATCGAAAAGCTTATCACAAACATTCCCACGGTGCTGGCTATGTGCTATTTTTAGATCAGGAGTGATTCGCTATGTGACGCCTGAACTATATATTTATGTTTTCTCCACACAGGTGTTGTATTTGGTAAATATAAAAAGGGCAAATAACATAAGTGAATAAATAAATTATCCTAATGAGAGGACTTGAATGTAAGCCTTAGTTTATTTTTCTTGAAAATGAGTGTATTCTGAAAATGATCTTACCTATTTATTAATAAAAATCATTAAAACATTTAACCATTATGAGGAATCATACGAATGCTGAATAATCATCTGCATTAAATATAGTGATACATATAATTCACTTAACATTGTGCCTGTCACAAAAGGAGTGATCAATCAATCAGTACTACAATACATAGTAAACAGCTCTTCTTTGGGAGTTGCAATTCTAGTTCTTATAGTCACTTACTACTTTTACTTACTTCAAGGAGGCCTGATAAGTACTTAACACAAATTTCAAATGGCTTTGTGAGAGGAGAATGCGAGCTCCATCCTGGAGATGCTGTGAGATGGGCCATCCCTCGTAAGGTCCTCTCGAGGGATGGCAGGCCATAGAAGTGAGGAGCATCCGTGACTCTCAGGCACTGGAGCAGTTTCAGAGCCAGCTGCGTTTGGAAAACATAAAGAAGCTCCAAGCACTTCCTGTGTATGTAAAGGAAGGGAAAAAAAAATCAACGAGAGAACAAGTGTGATGGGCCTAATAGGTTAACTTATTGGTAGTAGAGGGTTACTAACAACTTCACACATCAGAAAAGTATGAACCAGGAGAAATGGCAGTCTCAAACAAGATTTTTCAAGGAAAACACAGTTAAAATATCACCTAGGGTATATGATGTCTTTGAAAAGTACATAAATGGATGTTGGTATTAGCACCCAAAAATAAAATTTTAAAGTTGGAATGGAAAATTAAATGCATACTTTAAATGCCTTTAACTGAATACATTAAATCTATACTTTTAATCATTATATATCTTAAAAAATTGAATTTTTAATTAGCTGAAATTGTTTTCCCCAGAAAGCTAAAATAAAAAGTTTCAATGAGTTTTGACACATAATTTAAATGTAACTGTCAGAACAATCAAGAGAACATTTTTTATTAAAAAACAAAATCCCCCCCCAAAAAAAACAAAAAACACAAAATCCCTGAAACTAATAAGTAGGCATGGATACAAAGATGAAATTACTAGAAGTAATATCATTGTATAACAAAGCATTGAATAAAATCTGAAATTTCCTCAGTTTTTTTACACTCTAAAATTGACAACTACTGCCTATATTTTTACCCATTCCATCACAGGTTTATAGGTGTATAGCTGTATGATTTAAAGATCATAATTTTTATATACCTGTCATCCAGGTGTTTTTGAATTTTCAAAAACACACAGAACTTACACCAAAGCCTAAAAGTTATTTGTATAAATTCATATTCCTCATGAGTCAACAGCAAAGTACAAAGAACCTTGAATGACATGGAGGTTAGGGGCATTGACCCCCATGTGCAGTCAAAATCCTCATATACTTTTGACTCTCCAAAAATTCAACAAATAGCCTACTGTTGACCAGAAACCTTACTGATAACATACTTAATTAACATATATTTTGTATGTTATATGTTATTATATACTGTTTTCTTATAACAACTAGAGAAAAGCAAACTAGAGAAGAGAAAAAAATTTTTTTTAAGTAAGCTCCATGCCCAACATGGGACCTGAACTCATAACCCTAAGATCAAAAGGCACATGCTCTACTGACTGAGCCAGTCAGGTACCCCAAGAAAGGAAAATATTATTAAGAAAGTCATAAAAGAAAATACATGTACAGTACCATACTGTATTTATCTCCAAAAAATCCATGCATAAGTGGACCCACATAGTTCAAACCTGTGTTGCAAGGATCACTTGTAATGTAATTAACAATATTAAAAACAGTATTCTGGTTTTTTTTTAAAGATTTTATTTATTTGAGAGATTGAGAGAGATAGCAAGCATAAGTTGGGGGGAGGGATAGAGGCAGAGGAAGCAGGCTCCCCACTGAGCAAGGAGTCTGATGTGGGACTCAATCCCAGGACCCTGAGATCATGACCTAAGCAAAAGGCAGACACTTAACCGACTGAGCTACCCAGGCACCCCTGTTCTTCTGTTTTTTAAATTAACGTAAAAGTCATTCTCATTGTCTGCTCCTTTTACCTTAACCACTCCAAAAGAAAAACTATACCATCAAAAGGAACGGTGCCTCCACAAATATCTAAGCAAGCCCAGTTCAACCTGGCACAGCTGCCACCATTTCCCTCTCCTAGTCCCTGTGAACCTTCCCCAAGCTCCACACCCAGCTGGCCTCATCCTCCCCATGCAAGTTCCTCTCAACAGCCAAAGAACATTCACCCAAGGAACAGTCCATAGCACAGTTTCTCAAAGTCTAGCCCACGGGACTATCTATGGCATTTATTTAATATGTAGATTCCTGAGCTACTGATCTTAATATTTTAATAAGCCCCCCTCAAGAGAGTCTATACACATTCCAGAGTCTACTACCAATGGATTCATTTTGTTCTTGTGTTCAGTACTTCAATGACACATAAATGCATGAGGTAAAATTCATAAATCTTATATATACACTACAGGATGGTTTACATATGTATATAATCACATAACCACCAAACAAAATAACATATATAACATTCTCAGTGCCTCAGACGGTTCCTAGGTGACCCTGTGTAGTGAAATTTTTATTGACTTGTATTCTAAATTCACTAATCCTCTTTTTTATACTGTGTCTAGTTGGCTGCTAAGCCCATGCAATAAATTCTTTAGAAACTGTATTTCTCAGTAGCAGAATTAGTATTTAGTTCTTTTTTGCAGTTTCCCTTTCTTGCTATTGATGTTCTACATATTTTTACTTATCTTGTCCATCTTCTCATCCAATATCTATTACATTTATATTGAAAATATTCTTTATAATAACAGCTTTAAAGTTCCTCTAATATTGACATTTGTGAGTGTTTCTAACGACTTTTTTCTCTTAATTACAGGAGACATTTTTTTACTTCTTTATATTCTCTCCATTTGTGACTATATGTCAAATATTTGTATACAAGATCTACTGAAAGCAAAGTACCTAATAGTTTCTTATAGAAATGGCTTGCCATGGGGCGCCTGGGTGGCTCAGTGGATTAAGCCTCTGCCTTCAGCTCAGGTCATGATCCCGGGGTTCTGGGATCGAGCCCCGAGTCCGGCTTTCTGCTCAGCAGGGAGCCTGCTTCCCCCTCTCTCTCTGCCTGCCTCTCTGTCTACTTGTGATCTCTGTCTGTCAAATAAATAAAAATAAAAAAAGAAAAAGAAATGGCTTGCCAATTGGTCACAAGATTTGGTTAGGAGGCTGCTCTTTGAGATCTAGCCAGGTATTAAGCTGAATTAGGGTTGTTTTGACACTTTAGCGTGTTTCAGATGTTTCATGTGAGTGGGATCAGGTCCTTCCACCCAGGAGAGATTTGGGATCTGAGCACAGGAAGACCTTATCAGATAAAAAACTTTCATACATCAAAGGACACTATCCAAAGAGTGAAAACACAACTCACAGAATGGAAGAAAACTTTGCAAATCATATTTGATAAAAGACTGATGTCCGAGGGCGCCTGGGTGGCTCAGTCGGTTAAGCAGCCTGGGATCGGGCCCCACACTGGGCTCCCTGCTCAGTGGAAAGCCTGCTTCTCCTTCCTCTGCCTGCTGCTCTGCATGCTTGCGCTCTCTATCTCTCTGTCAAATAAATAAATAAATAAATAACTCTTTAAAAAAAAAAAAGAAAAAAAGACTGATGTCCAGAATGACTCAACAACAACCCAGCATAAAAACAGGCAAAGGACTTGAGCAGACATTTCTCCAGAGAAGATAACAAATAATCATTAAGCACAAGAAAAGATGCTCAGCATCATTTCTCATTAGGGAAATAGAATCAAAACCAAAATGATTGTTTACACCAGCAGGATGGCCATAGTAAGAAATGTTAGGGTAGATGCTGAGAAATTAGAACACTCGCACATTGCTGGTGGCAATGTAAAATGGTATAGCCGCTATGAAAAACAACTGGCACTTCCTTGAAAAAGTAATCACAGAGTTACCTACCATACAAACCAGAAATTCTGGTTATAAGTATGTACTGGAGACTTAAAAACGTGTGTTCACACAAAACTTGTACACAAATGTTCATAGCTGCACTATTCGTAATAATCAAAGATAGAAACAACTTACATGTCTACCAACAAAAAAATGGATAAACAGAATATGGTATATCTGTACATGGAACATTAATCAGTCATAGGAAGAAGCAAGCACTGAAATGGGCTATCATAGCAATGGACCTTGAAGACACAATGTGGAATCAGACACAAAAGATCACATATGTCTGATTCCATTTATATAAAATGTCCAGAATAAACAAATTCATAGAGACAGAAAGATTAGTGGTTGCCAAAGGCTTGGGTAAGGGGTAAATGAGGAGGAACTGCTTAATGGGTACCAAGTTTCTTTTCAGAGTAATGAAAATATTCTGGAATTAAATACTGACAGTTGAACAACATTGTGAACATATTAAAAACCACAACATTCTACTTTAAAATGGTTAAAATCGTAAATTTTATCCAGTTAAAAAAAATTTAAGTCAGAATTATAGATACACACTTGAAAATCATCTATGTAAAAACGGTCATAAACCCACAGGAATGAGTATAATTGCTCAGAGAATTAAGAGAGGACCAAGACCTAAAACCTAGAAAGAGCAAAATACTGTGTGTGTGTGTGAAATTACAGTCAGTCTATACCAGAGATTCCACTGAAATAAAAACAAACAGACCACAACTGACTATTACTGAATTTCTTCTTCCTTGATTTGAAACAAGTAAAAAGTAAGATTCTTTGGAAATCAAAAGGAAACTAGGTTCTTCATCAATGTCCCCAAACCTTCAATGACAAACAGTACCTGTCGGTAACTGCCATGAAACTGAGCAGCAATGTATTGAAAAGAGCAATCAGTTCTTTCTGGAGCTGTTGCCTGACAGCAGTCCGGATGTCATCCGTTTCCTCTCGTGCCTGTGACTCCGTCAGAACCAGCAGGTCTAATAGTGGGTTTGGACTCTAAAAAATAGTATTTGTAAAAAAAAAAAAACGTATTTACTCTCTAATTGAGCTGTTTGTTGTTTTCTATAAAGATTTTTGTTACATACCACGTTCTGGACTACCTAAGACTTATATTACCTAGCCAGTAGGTATTGGTCTGTAGTGCACTAATAGAGATGTTATGTTCTAAACTCAAAAGGTGCGTCATATGGGATCTCAACAAAAGAATGGCACATCTATTATAGAAAACTGAGTATAGGGGAGCCTGGGTGGCTTAGTCATTAAGCATCTACCTTTGGCTCAGGTCACAATCCCAGTACCCTGAGATCGAGTCCCATGTCGGGATCCCTGCTCAGCGGGAAGCCTGCTTCCCCTTCTCTCACTCCCCCTGCTTGTGTTCCCTCTCTCGCTTTGTCTCTCTCTGTCAAATAAACAGATAAAATCTTAAAAAAAAAAAAAAAAAAAGAAAGGAAAGAAAAGAAAACTGAGTATAATATGGAGAGGCACAAAGAGAAAAACAAAAACCACCCATGATCACACCTCACAGAGATAGTCATTATTAGTATACTGGTGCACACTATTCTTTTTGTGTGCATATAAACACAATTATAATTCCATATTTTTTACGAGACTGAAATCAAGTGAAAAAAAAAAACCAATACTGTTACCCCTTTTTTAACTTAATGTTATCACTATTTCTTCAAAAAAATTATTTTAATATCTGATTATTTTTCAACCATAAGGATTTACCACACCAACTACTAAAGAATCGGTGATTTCTAATTTTACTGAGCTGTGCTGCAGTGTTCAACTCTGATTATATCCTACATGTGAATTCTAAGCAATGATATTAAATCAAATAGATTTAATTGTTTTAATGCCTCCAACATATAATGCTAAATTGCCTCTGCAAAATGTGTACCAATACAAATCACCAAGCAGGGTGGGAGAAGACCACAGCATCCACGCCAATGCTTAGCATTATTACTGATGCAATCTTTGCCAATTCAATAGGCTGCTAAATAAAACTAGTACTACTTAAATTTCTTCCTGCTTTCCAACTTTATAAAAAATATAGCTCAAGAAATGTAGCATAATTATTTTTAATAATACTAAGAACAAAAACTGTTATATTAACAGACAGCTTTAAAGATACATGATATAGTTATTCATCACCTATAATATCACAGGCACTGTGCTAAAAAGGGGAAAAAAACAAGATTCTACTTTTTGACTAAACTGGAAGATGTGCATTTTCATATTTTACAGATGGTTAAACAGGGGTTTATGAAGAGGTTATATAACTTGTCCAAAGACATATGAATGAACAAAGCAAGGATGTTCAACCTGAGAATCACCTTACTTCAAAGCTAGTTAATATTCTGTCCCCCACATTATGTCACATCAATTCTGAAAATTACAACATACAAAAAGAGATAAAATCAAAATGTAATTACTGTTTTTATGAAATCCTTCCCCTAAAGAACTCAATTCAAAAATAACTGCATTCTTTTTGTGGAAATGAAAAAAATGGGAAGAAAATCCTAGGTTGTTTGAATTATGCAGTACATACAGAATACTTCAATCAGGTACACACAATTATAAAGAATACAACTGAGAGATTTTAGAAAGTATTGGGGACAGATGTTTTGCTTTTACCTTACTTTACTACATTTTACACCTAGGAAACAATTTTTTCCAGCTTTCCTTTCACCTTGAACAAGAATTACCTCACTTGGATCAAGTAAAATTACATAAAACATGACTACAACTTCTATGTTTTATATAGGAATAAAATAATCAAAATACACATATAATAAAATCATAAAAATAAATATATAAAAGGCTGACTTATACCCACCTTCCCTCCAACTGCCATAAATACTGACAAAATAAGAAAGCTGTTTTTAACGTGACCTCCATCTTGGTAAAATATATTACTATCAGGAATTATTAACCCTGACATACCCATAAAAATTAAGAAGAAACTCCTGATTGATAGATTAATATAACATTATAGTGTGTATACGACTAAAACTAAGATTCTTCCTCCAAATTCTCATTGTTAATAACTTGTTTATACTAGTACTTGCTGAGACAATTTTTCCCTTTCTAACACATCTTAGATACACATGTTAATATTAAGATTCAGTAAACCTCAGAAACATCACTTCTAAAACATGGGATGAATGACCATTCCTCATGCACAATAAGGAGATATTTCTCTACCGATGCCTGCTGATCTCAAGTGCTTAATCAGACATGAGGGTTTGTCTTTAGACATTAGTATTCAATCCCAATTTTAAACCAACTACCATTACCATTACTTTGTCACCGGCAACCTCCAAAAAGCAACAATTTCTACAATGATGGCTCATTTTCCTTATCCACACAGTTACCACTCATCACATCCACTTTACCAGCCATCACCAACCTGTAACAATAGGAGATGCCATGCCCTCCACGAACTCTGAGTGCACAGGTGTCTGTGCGAGTCGGCCGACAAAGACAGACATATGCTGTATAGTTCTGAATAGCCTCCCCCGCAAAAAAATTATGGCTCTACTTTTATGACCTTCCATCAAAAAACTCATTCTGAAAAGAAAGGTATTCAAACTCAGCACTTTCAGGTTATTTTATATGTATTAACAAAAGCATCATTACATTAAAATGTAAAATTAATGTGGTGCCATAAATTCCTAAAGTGCCTAAACTGTAACAAATCAGTGTTCTGATAAAACATACAAATTTTTCACAAGAGAAAGTTTCTCAATCTTCCCTCTGTAAGTTAGCTGACTTTTCTTTATACCTTCTATTCACATTCTTCTGCCTGATCAAGTATTCAAATATTTTGCCCAAATTTACTTATTTTTGCCCTGGCTTTCATATACTTTTTCATGGTATGTCCATACATTGAAAACAATTCCTTTGGAAATACTATCTTACTGACCTTCTTAAATCATCTTTCACTTATTTTACCCATTTCAGATGTTTAAAAGGCATTTCACTTTATTTTCAAGCTTCCTTTATATTGAACGTTACTCTTCACATAACACTTAATAATTTAATCCTTGTAGCATGACAAAGAGTAAACTCTCTTAATAATGAATGCTTAGGTCCACTGCTCACCTTTTGTTCCCTCTATTGTTATTTTTAACACCAGTGACGATAATATATGAGACAAAGTAAAAGCTTTCCAAAGACAGCCTTAATACCATACAAAGTCAAATAAGTATATCTAATTATGCCAAAAATCCTTCTCTGAAACTACATTAAATTACAATCATCGAGAATTTTGTAAAATCTCATTTTAATTTCAAAACCATCATATTATTCAATATGCATCAGCACTCATGACATACTATAAAATTCATAATAAATGTAAAGTTTTAACTATAGTTACATAATTTAGGTAAATATGTTTTAATATCATAGTTCTTTTTCTACTGTATATACCATATACAAAGTCTTCTAAGCAAACATTCAATTATTACACAGAGTTTCAAGAAAAGATTCTACCTAAGCCCACTATAACTGCTTTACACAACCCAAAGCAACCATAACTCTCAGAATACAAGAAGTTTAACCTAAGGAGGAAACTGTTCTAGAAATTGTTCTTTTTTTAAAAAGATTAAAAGAATTATGAAGTTATAAAAAATTTATATATCAAAAATCGATTTATCAAAAAAAACTCAGGAAAAACTTCAAAAGATTCTTTAATAATACTTTAATATCCAATCTCTAAAATATTTAAGCATGCCTAAAAGCTGAACAAGGAACAATAGTGACATATGGTTTTACTGTTTGCTTTATTAAAAATGGTCAGAAAATAACTGCCTCCAAATGCTTTGTTAATTTTTTTAGTAATTAAATGATACAAGAAAATCAAAGTACAGTAAATATGGTACTTTGAAATCATCCTCAAGAACATAACAGGAGAGCAAAATTTCTAGGTCTGTGTATTCTGGGAGTTCAATCATCTTATTAAAGCTTCATTTATTAATTATGTACTTTAAGGAAATCAGTCCATCATCTCTCATTTGTGTTACAAATATTTCTCAGTTTATCGTGTCTTTTTAACTATATTTAAAGTATTTCTTGCCATACATACAGGAGCCAATAAAACTTACATATAAATACCCTCCCACTGGATAACTGTTTTGTTGTTAAGTTACACAAACTGAAAATAAAGTTAATCTGAAAGAAAAAATGGCAAGAGAAAAATATAAAAAATAAGGTTTATTAAAGAAAAACTTGCTATAATTTAAAAGTGTAGTTCTTCAGAAAACACAGGCTTATCAAAGAACGTAATACTAAATCCAATCACAAAGTCACGAAATATAGGACATTGCTTATGGTATTTTGGACTTATTTTATGTTCCTATCTGATCTACGCCTTTCATCTCCTAGCTTTTGTTAGTGATGCTATTTCTGCTTTTCATCTTTCACAACATTCAATTTGTAGTCCAGGACCATAATTTCCACACTTAGTCACAGTCCTCTTGGTGTGTGTATGAGAGAGAGAGAGAGAGAGAAGGAGAGAGAGAGAAAAGGAGAGCTGCCTTCTCTACCACCTCGCACATTACCACTCTAGGCCAAGCTACCACCACCCCTCCCCTGGGCTACTGTAGGCCTCCCAGCTTCCACCCATGCCACCTGTGGTTCTAGAGAGAGCTGCAACCCACAATCTTCTTAAACTCAAGTCACATCATGTAACTATTCTGCTCAAAACCCTCTACCAGTTTTCTCTCTCATACAGTTTAAGCTCCATGGCCTACAAGGTTCTATTTGAGCTTGATTGTGAATATCCTTCTAATCTCATCTCCTATCACCATACTCTATTCATCCTGTTGCTGCCACATGGACCTCTAGCTGTTCTTCAAACACGGCCCAGACAACGAAGTGCTTTTGCATTTTCTTCCTTTCTGGCTAGAACATTCTTCCCTTAGATACCTATATGGCTATCACACTTAACTCAGTGCTCTGGCCAAATGTTAGTCAAAGAGGTGAGCCTTCTATGACCATCACATCTAAAGTAGCATCCTGCCATGCCTGTCTAGCTCTGTCTTGTTATCCATGTTTCCTCATCACACTTATTGCTCCTGCCTGCAGAAAATCTTTGTTTTCTGTCCATTCCACCACCCTAGAATGTACTCCATGAAGACAGGTTTTTTGGTCTTATTCACTGCCATGTTATTTTTATGTACTCATATTTATAGATTTCCTTCTTTATAGGTTCTACCTTAGGTAACTTGGAAAAATCTTCTCTACTCCAAAGTTTTGAGTAAACAGTCTCATACAATATCTACTTTACTAAACATGGGTTATATAAAAATTATGCTTTTTCATTACATAGCATTACTAATTTTTACAAATAAATCATTTGTCAGACCTAAAATCCATTCAATTCCTTAGTAACACTTACATGTCTAAGAAGTAATTCTAGAAGCCAGTTTAGAAGTTCTACTGATGAGTTTTTTCTTTGTTCCTTCAATAACTTATTTAAAAAATGTATGATATCTATTAGCAGTTTCTCATCTTCAGTGGAAGCAGGAAGCACCTGTAAAAACCTACAATAAAAAAGAGAATTATCATGGTTTCTAGCTCTTTACAGTAAGTGGTGTGCTAATAAATATTTAACAACCAGGTAAGGAGTGGGATGATTTCTTGTATTTGCCTATTTTCATTGTGTAAATATTCTCCCCTCGTCAACTGCAAGCCATCAACACGACAAACAGCTGTGGAGAGACGCACAGCAGCACACCATTATACAGCATTTTCACAACACAGATATAACAGATATAAATAACCTCAAGAGCACAGGTATCAGTAAAATGTTGCAAAATAATCAGGAAATGATTATATCGGCATAATCATTACCTTTATTTTTCTTATAATTTATTTAACTCTAAATTTATGCAATTTCATTTTGAAGAAGGGCTGTGTTTTAACAACTAACTTTAAAAATCCTGATATTCAACTGCCAGCTCTCTCACAAGGAAGTACTGGCTGATTCCAACACATACCAGTGGAAAAGCCAAATTAGGTATCTGAATTGTGAGAGATCCATTTTGAGTTCACATTTTGGAAACTCATTTAACCTCACATTTTAAAAACTACACACATTATGTTTAATAGAAAGTTATACATCTTACACTAAATTCACATGAAGATTAAAATGTAAAACTGCTGGCAATGGCTGCTTGTCAGTCTTATTTGTTTCAAATGCAGCCATCTGCTACCAGTTAAACATGTTAAATTTACGAGCTAGAGCCTTCCCAATAACTACTAAAGGATCTCCACATGGAAATCAACTTCATGAAATTCAGGGTAAAAAGAAAAATGAGATAATTTTCTTAAGAACAAGAAAAAAGCAAAACAAAATTAAAAAGCCCACTGCAGGTGTACCAAACCTATTGGTCAGCCCACTGATGTCTTGGCTCTCTTATAATGTGGACAGCGATAAACATTCACATTCACTGTGTTCAACCATGTCTTATCCTAATCATCTGCTTCTGTGAGATAGTGAAATAAAATTTTCTATGATAGGACATAAAAACTGTGTTGTTTATTATTAAGTCCAAAATGTAGTGATTAAGAAAATTTTTCCTTTTGTTATTATTAAATATTTACTACGCATAATAAAAATCCCAGTTTTTCTTACTGAAAAAAACATTTCTCTAATGACAGCAACAAGAAGAATACATGCTCTTATCTTCGAAGATGTGGAGATAAACCCAAATATGATTCATTCCTGGTTTCTGAAACTGGCCTTGAGCTGTAACATACTGACCTGTTCAGTGCGGTGTGCCAAGACAAGGACTTCAAGGTAACCCCACATGGGCCAGCACCACTCTTCAAAGACAATCTGTCATTCAGAAGATAAAAACTCATCCTCGTGACAGCAGCCCTCACTTCTCTGTGGACGGCAGCCTCAACAATGGAATGAAGACAGTCCTTCAGTCCACTAGCTGTGTGTGTCACCTTCAGAGCAAGGGTGTCCTCTGTGGATAACTTCAAGGCATCTGAAAATCTAAACAAAAAGAAACAAAGGAAGAGCAACATAAAACTATTCAAATAAAAGCTCACGTTTATGTTTATTATAAACTCTCTTCAAAAAATTCTGTTTTATCTTCATTTTAGAGGCTGACTCAGGGCCAAAAGAAAATCCGGTATACATCTGTCAATTAGAGTTTTATGTTAGCATCCTAAGCGTTTGTGTTGACATTTTCCTGCTTACAGAAATATAACTTTCATTCAAACAAGAAAGCAGTAACAGATCAGAATTTAGGATATTCCAAAGTAATCTTCATCATCATCAAGTAATGATAACATTTATACATACACTTGCTGAACCCTGACTCTAATCCAGATTACTTTCCATAGAGATTTATATCCATTAACTAACCAAACTTGAGGTGTCTGGGTGGCTCAGTTGATTAAGGTCTGACTCTTGGTTTCAGCTAAATTCATGATCTCAGGGTCGTGAGCTGGAACGCTGCGCCAGGACCCCTGCTGGATATGGAGCCTGCTTAAGATTCTCTCTCTGGGGGCACGTGAGTGGCTCAGCTGTTAAGCGTCTGCCTTCGGCTCAGGTCATGATCCCAGGGTCCTAGGATCGAACCCTGCATGAGGCTCCCTGCTTGGCAGGAACCCTGCTTCTCTACTCCCTCTCCCACTCCTTCTGCTTGTGTTCTCTCTCTCGCTATGTATCTGTCAAATAAATAAACAAAATCTTAAAAAAAAAAAACAAAAAAGAAAGATTCTCTCTGCCTCTCTCTCGGCACGTCCCCGCCCCCACCCCCCACTCCCGTTCACATGTGTGCAATCTCTCTGGAAAAAAAATTAAAATTTAAGAAATAATAACTAACCAAACTTTATATAATCTCTAAAACAGCATAGAGCACATGGTTTTTAATTTAATTTTAATTAAATTAATTTAAATTTAATTTTCATTTCCTTGTGTGATAGTTTCTAAAAAGTAATATTTTTTAAAAATAAAACACATGTAATCTTTAAAACAAAGTAAAATAAACAAAATATATTTTAAAAAATAAAACAAAGTAAAAATTATAATCTTCAGTGGAAAAACAGAATCTGATGATAGTACATAAAAAAGGCACTTGACCTAAAGGAAAAATAAAACCAAACTAGTCACTTATAACTTGTTAAATATGAACAATTTTTTAACTAAACGTAACAGCTTACTCTTGGATTTTAGGTTCAGAATTTGTTTGCTTCAACAGATTATCACTCCCATGATACCAGGACAAGTTCCAAGCTATTCTCAGCATGTCTGAGACTGGCTTCAAGGCCAAACAATCAGCAGATAATGGCACAACTATGGAGTAAGGACTCACAGCGTGGTGGCCAACTACACGCGCTGGTAGATGATACCTAAAGAAAATATATACAAATAATTACGAACTTTGAAATTCTGAAACCCTACTACAAACAGATGAGCTATTATAAATGAGTGCTAGTTCTCACGATAATACAGAGATCACTCTCATAGCTCCTATTCTGAACAGTTATCAAACTGTACATCATATTTCACTGATTCTTTTGCCATCCTCTAAACTCCCCAAAATGCTTTTTAAATTCTTGCCTGAAGACTTCCTTATTCTATGTTGTACTGGAGTTGTTGGCAGAGATGACTAATACCCCTCCAGGGCAAGGCCTACAGCTACAGTGAGCCACATATTTCATATTTCAGCTAGAACATGAGTGCCTACTTACTGCCGAACACTGTATATTACCCACCATTCATTCAGTTACATGCATGGTACTGATACCCATTTTACAGATGATCAAAATGAGTACTAAAGAGACTAAATGAATTGCCTTATGTTCACAGGAATCAGTGAATGACAAAATCACAACCTAATATTTTTACTTGGACACAGCGGCATCATCAATAAACTCGGCTACTATGTGTTACCAAGAAGACCCAGAAATATTTTTAGATCCAAGAACAGATACAATAGCAACAGCTCTTAAATCAGTCCAAGTTAATTTAACAGTGTTTAACGGGACAGTAATGTCCAGCATGTTCAAATGTTAAAAAATCATTTTGCTAAAAATCATATCCCAAACCGCTAATTCACATATTTGTGACTAATATTAGATAAATACAACTGGGTAAGACTTCTCAGAGGAACTTTACTGTGCTTTTTCATTTAATGCGTCTCAATAAATAAGCTAAAGGAGAGTTCTACATATAAATCAGGCTGAATAGTTCAATAGTTTTAAAAATTGAAAATTTCCACAAAAGTAACCAAGAATCCTTAGATAAATGGCTAACACTAGGTGTCAGATAGGGAAATAAAAGGTGATTCTTGGATATTTCTTTGTGCTAGAACACAAGAAAATACTAATAGACTCAGGGGGCCTTGACAAAAGGACACAGAGCCCACTTGAAAGGACTTGCACTGAATAAGAAAAGGCAAGGCAATTGATCAACGGGGAATTCTTTAGTAAGTTGGAAAATGAACTGCAAATTAAGCCAAGAACAAGAAGGAAGAAAGGAATGAAAAGTGCAGGGTAATACATAACAACAGGTTTGCAAAACTACTATATATCCGCCAGATGGACAATTTTTAAAATGACAGTACTCTGAGTAAAGGAGTAACAAAACCCTTGGTTCTTCTCTATGGACAAATTTTATCTTGAGCTAATTCTGGCCCTTTTCCCCAGGACGACCAAATAGATATGGAATGTCAACATGTTACTAAGCTGTGGTTTGTGCTTACAGCAAAAATGACTGTCACATCTGGGCTGGGAGGTGTAGGAATAAACTGTAAATGCATGATGGGGAGCCACAGCTCTGAGCAAGAGCCCTGAGTGCTGTGGCTCTTACAAGTCCTGGAAACTATGCCTATGGTACACTTAACTAAAGAAGTTATTTCCTACCAGCACATGGGTCTTCTAAAACAAGACAGCTCCCAGCACCCACACATGTAATCTCATTCCAAGCAAGGCCTATTATAGGCATGCGAGTTTGATTACTTAGCCAAATCGAAAGACCATGAAAAGTGGGTGATGTCTACAAACAAAGAATTTCACTCTGAACAATATATTTAAAAGGAACTCTTACACGCTACACCAGGAAACATATACATGCTTACAGGAGCAGATATAGGAACAGAAGCCCAGAATCAACCCAAATACCTTCTAATTGGAGAATGAATAAACTGTGGTAAATAAATTCAACAAAAGAATATTATACAGTAATGAAAAGGATTACAGTACATGTAATAAGCCCTGCCAAATTATGGAATGTTATTTTTAAATTAATTATAATTTTATTAAGACATAATTTACTTATCTTTAAATACATAGATTTCCAATTTATATACAGCCTGATGAATTTTTACATTTGTATTCATTTGCATGACCACCACTCAGAATAAAATACAGAACATTACCAACCCTTTGGAAAGTTTTGCTGTTCCCTTTCCCCTTGCTCTCCTCTAGGATGTAATTATTATTTTGGATACAAGTGGAGAAATTGGATTATGTTACAGAATGATTTTAAATTTCCTTAGACGTAATCATGCATGGCACAGTGGTTATATAGGAGAGTGTCCTTAATTTAAGGAGGTACATGTTGGAATAATTAGGAGAGAAATAAAATTATGTGTGAAACTTATTTTCAAATGTATCAGAGAAAAATTACATATAATAAATAAATACATTGAGAGAGAAAAAGAAACTAAATCCATGTGTTAACAACTGCTGAATCAAGGCTGGAGAGTAAGCACACATTCACTGTATAGTTCTTTCAACTTTTCTGTACACCTGAACTACATCAGATGGAAAGATGGGGATGGGGTCATGCATTTACTGAACTCTCCGAAGCACCACGGTCAGGAAACATTAAAACACTACAAGTCATATAATTTAATATATCAGATGAACCTTCCTGAAACAGTTTACCTTCAAAAAAAAGTCAAAAGTCAAAACAGTAAATCATTTACCTTCTAAAAACTGAGACGGGCAAACTGAAGACTGATGGTGAAGGTTTATTGGAAGGATTAATAGACCTATTTCATTAAAAACACACACACACAAGGAAAGAAACAAATGAGTAAACCATGGTTTTATCCAACAAATACAATTTGCTCCTTGATTGAATCACCAAACAAGAGTTGCAATTGGCTCTATCATTTGAAGAACACTTTCCTACTACCTAGATTTGCTTCTAGAGAGTAAATTAGTGCTTAGGAAGTCCATATAATAAATTACTTATATAACGTGGGCACTGTACTAGCAGGTGAATCTGTGTCCCCCTCCCACTGGATCCTGCTCAAGGTCAGTGTTAATCAGATATTACCATCTTAACATCTTCCCAAAGGTTTTGTAATAAAATGTTAAAAAAAAATGACATCCAGAGTACAAACTGAAATATTTATTAATGACAAAAATTACTGCAGTAATTTTTTAATTTTATGCTTAGTAATGCTCAAGTTAAAAGTTCATGAGAGGGACACCTGAGTGGTTCAGTTGATTAAGCGGCTGCCTTCAGCTCAGGTCATGATCCCAGAGTCCTGGGATCAAGTCTCACATTGGGCTCGCTGCTCAGTGGGGAACCTGCTTCTCCTCTGCCTCCCCCTCCCCCACTTGTGCGTGTGTGTGCGTGTGCGCGCGTGCTCTCTCTGACAAATAAATTAAAAAAAAAAAAAAAAGCTCATGAGACTTTCTGAGCCAATACGCTTTTTGACTTTTTGATACTGCTTACTCAAACCAAAAATGGAAAGTATAAGCTTTGTAATTCAGAAATTTCCATGCATTGCTATAAGATTGCATCAGAAAACTTAAATAAGAGTAAAGAAGTTTTACAATTCTTATAGCTCACCACATATCCATTCTTGATACTTCGTCAAATAACAGAAGACAAAATAATGCTCCGACTTCAGTCACAACAGCACAATTTTCACGAAATATCAACGAAACTAAGAAATAAAAAGCATAACTTCATGAAATATTTTTACCTCTAGAAAAATGGACTTCAAATTTAAAATATCTCAGCTCCAAGGGAAGAGAGGTCATTCTCGAACTGCAACACGAGCGTAGACACACTGACACACGTGAGTCATCAGGAAGGCTTGCTAAAACCTTCTGCTTCCGCAGGTCTGGGCTGGAGCCTGTGAATCGCGCATGCTGCTGGTTCTGGAGACGCACCTGCAGATCCACTCACTAGATACTGTGTACTTTCAGTTCTCAAAGAAGCAAAGCAATGTAGCTTCTAGGGAGATCTGCCAAGTCCCTTAGCTCCAGCTAAAGTTTGCTCATTCAAAGATCTACTTATTTGATCACTTCTGCCCATTCCTACAAACATATAGTCATAGAACTTGGGTTTGCCTTCAGAACACAGTGTGTTGGTGGCATTTAAATTCGTGTGTCTTGCTTATTACAAGATAATGGAAAAGGAAACTGCTCTGCACTAATAAGATCCAAAGTTAGCACCATTATGTCCTTCTAGTAAAGTGGCCTGGTCAAATACTGTAGCATTAATAAGCCTTAGTTTCCACCTCTGTACCATTCCCTATGCTACAACTTCTCAGTGCTTGACAACTATGAAATTCTAATCAAATAGGTACGGTGGTGGTAACAAGCACATGGGAATAACATAATACAGAGTTAGCAAATCCAGGAAAGTAGCAACAAGAAATTAATTTCAAAAGGAGATACTTTTCTTGACTTAAGGATAATATCAGCATGTGATTGACACGATTAAAAATATCAATGAGCTAAAAAGAAACAGAAATACATGTAAGAATTTAATTTATGATAAAGTAGACTTCATATCAGTGGGAACAGGATAAGCTAAGAAATTACTGCAATATAACTGCCTACAATATAAAAAAAAAAAATAGATCTAGATCCCTACCTTACACTATTTACCAAAACCAGTTCTACATAAAGATCTAAATATTTTAAACAACACTATAAACACGTTAAGAGAAAGGACAGAAGCCCATTTAGAATCCTCAATTCAGGGATGCCTGGATGGCTCAGGTGGTTAAGTGTCTGCCTTCAGCTCAGATCATGACCCCAGGATCCTGGGATCAAGTCCCACATTGGGCTCCTCGCTCAGCAGGGAGCCAGCTGCCTGCCACTCCCTCTGCTTGTACTCTCGTTCCCTCTGGCAAATAAATAAATAAAATCTTTTTTTTTTAATTTTGAAAAAATAAAGAGGACTTTATTAAAAAAAAAAAAAAAAACCCTAAATTCAGAATTAGGCCCTCTTTTTAGGGCATGATGAAAAGCTCAGCTGCTATAACAGAAAAGCTTTATATACTTCCATAAAATAGTTAAGGATAAAGATGTAATAATAAATACATTAAAAAGGATACAAAGGTTGGAAGAAAATCTTAACATAAAATCAGGCATAAGGCTTATATTATATAAAAAAATTCTGTAAGTCACTAAAAAGAAATTAAATGCAACAGAAAAAGAGGCAATTCATAGACTAAGAATCTGAGTATGATAAATACATGAAAAGATAATCACCTGCACTAAAAATGTTTTAAAAATAGAAAATAAAACAATAATAAGATATTATTTTCACCAATAACATTAAAGAACTGTTCTAAAAGAGACATATTCGGTTTTAGCAAGGTTATGAAGAAAATAAGCATTTTTAAATACCACTGCTGGGAATGATGTGGAGAGGAACCAAACCTTATCCTGTAAAATCTCTTTGACCCAGCAATTCTGATTACAGCGTACACACAAGATGATCATAAAACATGATTACTATCGTAGTTAAAAATCTGAGAGAAGGGGCACTTGGGGGCTCAGTGGGTTAAGCCTCTGCCTTCAGGTCATAATCTCAGGGTCCTGGGATAGAGCCCCACATCAGGCTTTCTGCTCAGCAGGGAACCTGCTTCCCCCTCTCTCTGCCTGCCTCTCTGCCTACTTGTGATCTCTCTCTCTGTCAAATAAATAAGTAAAATCTTTTAAGAAAAAATCTGAGAGAAATATAAATATGGCAAACAGAAATTCTGAAACACTATGCAGTGATTTTTTGATGTTGTGTTTTTTGGAAGGCAGACTCACATGTAATAACATGGGAAGATATTCAAAATACATTTTCAGTTGAAAAAAAGCAACACAATACTTAAGTATATAGAATAAAAAAATATACCATGGTTATAAAGAAAAGATTATTAGATCATTCCAAATGACATACGCCAAATAATAATACCTAGCACGTTCTTCTTTGGGGAAACTGAGAAAGGAAAGAAAAGTTTAAAAAATTCTAGCATTTTACTTTTATCATTCCATACTGTTCAAATTTTTACAGTAAGGATATAGAAGTTCTGCAATTATTTAAAACAAAAACAAATTGACAAAAGTAAGGAAGTTTAGGTTCTTTTCTTGCCTCCACCATTATCTGGTTGTGGCCTTGGCCAAGTCGATAAATCTCTCTAGATCTCAATTTCCTCACTGCAAGATAGTATAATAAATGATTAAGTTCTCACCATGCAATTCTGTCAGGGGTAGGATTCTGTCATTACATAAAATTTATAATTAAAAGCAGTGTGTCTGATACATTATTTAATTGTTATTCCCTTCAACCTATCCACCATGCTGTAGATAGAGTAATCTTTCTAAAACACATACCCCTCTTTTAATCATAATCTTAATGGCTTTAATAATCTTAAATTTAATAATCTTTTTTTTTTAAGATTTTATTTTTTTATTTATTTATTTGACAGACAGAGATTACAAGCAGGCAGAGAGGCAGGCAGGGAGAGAGAGGAGGAAGCAGGCTCTCCGCGGAGCAGAGAGCCCGATGTGGGGCTCAATCCCAGCACCCTGGGATCATGACCTGAGCCGAAAGCAGAGGCTTAACCCACTGAGCCACCCAGGCGCCCCTTAAATTTAATAATCTTAAATGGCTTCCCAGTGCTATTTCCCGTGACCTACCAGGCCCTGTATGAACTGCCCTCCGTGCCTCATCTCATCATCTTCCTCTTACCCCAGAAGCCCCCAAAATCCAGTCATCCCTGACCAACCACCATTTCAAATACACGTTCTCTCTCACACATAATTGTGGCTCCCTCTATCTGGAAATCAACCCTCTCTAACTGAACTACTCATTTCTGAAATTCCAGCTTGGATCCACATTTCCTGGAAGCAGTCTCTGATGTTTTCCCACCACTCAATCTGCACAGAAACACTTCCCTCTGGCACTAGGAAATCCACTATTAGAGGTATTTTTATGCCTCATTGTGTATTTGTCAAAGTCCCAACTATACTGTAAGCTTCAAGGACGACATTCATCAATATATCCCAAGGGCCTAGTGCTGTACCTAGCACATAGCATGTACTCAATAAATATTTGCTAAGGAATGAATTTCCTGGTAGAGAACTTGATTAAAAAACTTATTTTGCCATGGCGCCTGGGTGGCTCAGTCACTTAAACATCCAACTCTTGATTTCGGCTCAGGTCATGATCTCAGGGTTGTGGGATGGAGCCCTGAGTGGGGCTCTGTGTTCAGCAGGGAAAATTGCTTGAAATGCTCGCTCTCTTCCTCTTCCTCTGCCCCTCCCCCACCCTGCTCACACACGTGTGCTCTCTCTAAAATAAACAAACAAATCTTTAAAAAAAACTTTGTCCTGAAACTAAATCCATAATAAGAGGTGCTGTAATTCATTTTCAGATTCACTGAAATAGTTCTCACCTACTTCAATGAAATAGAAAAATTGTTAATACTAAAAGGGTACAGATGAGACTGACTTAGAAAGTGCCTTTGAATCTACTAAGTGCGTATGAATGCTTGAATAATTTGAATCAAAATTATAAATAATCTAAATCATAATTAAAAAATAAGAATTATAAAAATTTAAAAAGAAAACCAAAAAAAAGGTAAACTAGGGATGAAATTCTACTGACTGAGGTTATCAGCAAGATAATTAATAGGATTAAAGAAAACTCAAGATCCATAACCACTACTCTTCCAGATCTGTTAAAAATTGTAAAATTTCATGCACTACTCCAAGCAGGAGCCTAGACACAGAGTCTGTTTAGAACTTCACCTGGTTCGGACCTTTACCAATTATTATATTCATTGGTTATATTAAATAAACTATGTCCTCTTCACTTGGCAAGCAGACGGCATTAGAAGAAACAAAAATGCTAAAATAAAATGACTATATTCTAATGTATATACTAATAATATTTGGAACATAAATCTCACTTATGATAATTAACAAGGTTAAGCATATTGAGACATTTGATTGAGATGCATCTTGCAGAATTATTTAAAAGCAGTGGCTTAAACTTCTAAGAAAAAAATAGCACCAAATGTTACCAAGCTTTCTACCAAGAACAGTGAGAAGGAAGAAAAAGAGAACAAAACTACATGGAATTTTTCTACCTAAATACAACCAAACTGAAATGGGTTAAGAAAAAAAGAATCCCTCTTTGAAATAAACTAGCACTCAGAGTCCTGAAGGATGACAGAGCTCCCCGCCCACACACACTGGGTGGACACTCCCACTGTCAGTTTAATAACACAACCAGATACCACGCCACAGGTCAGGATGTAAAGGCACAAGCAGACTAAGACTGTGGCCATGGATAAGGGACAGAAGGCAGTAATGACAGCAGTGGCAGCCTGCGCTCTCTATAGATAACAGGTAAATGCACCAAATGAAAGCCACCTCAATGTGCAAAGAACAACCAGAGGCTTCAGCCTTTCTCAGCTCTGAGGGGATTACAAGGAAATTTCCACAAAAGAAACATTTTCCATTGCAACGGATATTCTTAGCAGCATATCCACTAAAAAAACTTTGTTATTCTATTAGTAAAACAGAAAGTAAATGTGACCTACAGTTAAAGCATAACACTTAAAGCTTATGACTGATCTGCAGTCATAATTATGATTATGATATTATGACAAATTATGATAGCAGAATTTATTTTATTCACCTCTGAATAACAGGGTCAAAAGAGAAGACTGCTGGGAGAGGGCCATGCGCATGACTGGGTCAGCACAAAGAACTTTCCTCAAGAGCGTGAGGCACGGATGAATTAAACATTCTATGACCTGGCCAGGAGGGAAAACACAGTTATGCTACTATCACCAATTCTAAAGCGAGATAAAATATACTATAATATTAACTTATTCTAAATTTTATGCTTTTTCATCAAGACTGTATAAAACAAAAAAAAAACAAAAAACAAAAAAAACAAAAAAAAGACTGTATAAAACAAAATGCAAATAATTAAGAATTATTCTTCACTGAAATAAGCTTTGTTTATACTTCTGCTTACACATCCTGAAAAATTTAACATTAGTTTTCCTTTAGAGAGACCTCACTCTTAGAAATAAAAAAATAAACAAGGTACTTGGTATTAATTGGGACTTAATCTCTAAGTACTTACCCAAATTCAGCTGAATTTAATTTCAGATCTGGTTAATAAAAATACCAACCCATAAAAATAATGTCTAGATATACCGTTAGTCTTACCTCACCATCCTGACCTACACATTCATTCAAATACTCAATTATCTTGTCAACTAAGTGTAACTTTTTCACCACAGCATGCATTTTAATATCTGTAGACAAAAAAAAAAAAAAAAAAGTCACTAAGAGTTAAAGAGTATTTTTTGTAGTTTTAAAATACAGAGCATGTATCCACAACTCAAACTGTTAAAAAACAGTTACACCTCATGTTGAAATTAGAGGAGGAAACTTGGAAACTTTAAATTTTTACTTTATACACGGCTGAACTATTTGAAAACTTTTAAGTAACAAGCACATCTTACTCATTTCTACAATGTAAAATTCAAAAGCTATTAAAAAAGAACAGTTAAATCAAATAGTTCAGACCCCGAAAACTACTCGAATTTTAAGTATACAAATGAATTCTTTTATTGGTACATGACAAGTTAATTTTTTTATATTGTTTCATTGACAATTCTTCTCTTTTCCAAATCCATCACCTCAAGATGTTTAGAATTATCTATAAGCAATGTTAATAACTTGCAACATGGTCATTTTTCTATTAATAAAAACTCAGATTTCAGGGTTGTCTGGCTGGTTCAGCCAGTAGAGCATGTGACTCTTGATCTCAGGATCATGAGTTTGAGCCCCACACTGGGCACTGAGCTTACTAAATAAGTAAATAAAATAAATAAAATTTAGATTTCTAACCTCAAAACTCTCAATGGCAAATATAAAGGGTAAGAAATTATAACATACTCATATTTCTGAGAAATATGACCTTTTTAAGTAAGCATATATACATGACTGTGTGTTTATGTGTATGTGAGAGAGAGAGTGTGTGTGTGTGTGTGCGCGTGTGTGTGTGTATTCACTGCTATGGACTGTTTATGTTCCCCGAAGACTCATTTGCTGAAACCTAATCTCCAGTGAGATGAATCGCCTTTCGGAGGCGATTAGGTCAGGACAGTGGAGCCCTGAAGCATGGGATTACTGTCCTTGTAAAAGAAGCCTCTTCTCTCTATGAGGAGGGAAAAGGGAACAGGGACAAGTTGGCTGTCTATGAACCAAGCAGCTGGCTCTCCCCAGACACTGAATCTGCGGCCACCTTGATCTTGGACTCCCAAGGCCCAGAGCTGTGAGAAATAAATTTCCATTTTTTATAAGGCACCCAGTCTGTGGTATTCTATTAGTGAAGCCCAAATATAGTAAAACATATGTGCACACACACACATACACACACATACACACACGTGTGCACACACACACACTGGAAATATTATTAGCAACAAAATGTCTAGTTGCTTATAGATTAGTTGTAAGTATTCAAATTCTTGCAAATTTTCTTAATTTATTCTCCTATAACTCTCACTGAGAATATACATATATACAATGAGAACTGTGTAAGACTGATAATTCATGGACCTGTACCCCTGAGACAAATAATACATTAAATGTTAATAAAAAAAATACACATACTGATATTGAATTTGTAGCTATGACTAGAAATACCTTTGGCTGCCACTTAAAAAAAAAAGTTTCCACTACCTGCCAATACAGTGTACACCAAAATTATAAGCTTTATTTTTGTAATTAACAATACTGGAAGAATCCTCTCTACAAGAGTTTTGGGATTTTCTTAGCCAAGACTGTCTACATTTTCTAGAGGCTTATTTTCTACAGTCTGTACCATTATTAAAGCCACAAATACATTAGATATGCTTTTTCAAATCACTCTTCTCATCCCAGTTTCCACTAATGTCAGGGCAGGAACATTAAGTACATCCCATGTTCCAGGATAGAATCTTTTTATGTAAGTGCAAAATTATCATTTCTCTCAAATATTAAAAATAAATTACATACATCACATATAGGGAAAAATAGAAAACCCAAAGAATGGAAGCCTATAGAATAACAACACTGCAAATAAAGTTACCAATATATTTTACTAGTTGTTTTTTTTTTAATAAACCTTTAAAGAAAATACAAAGTTACAGTGTACTGTTTTTATTTTATCTACCCACAAAGTACTGTCTGATTGATTTCTTTACCCAAGCTGGAACGAACTGAAAATATTGTGTACTATGTAAACTGAGAAGGGAACACCCAGTTCACTATTATATCACTACTTTAGAAGGAAGGTAATTCTATCAAATGACATTCTACAGGTTAAATTATGGTAATCTCGACTGGGGTCAGCATACATTTTCTGAAAAGAACTAGACAGAAAATATGGTAGATTTTGCTGGTCACAAATCATCTTTGTAACATATTCTCTATGTTTCTTTTTTTTAATAACTCTTTAAAAATGTCAAAACCAGGGCACCTGGGTGGCTCAGTCAGTTAAGTGTCTGCCTTTGGCTCGGGTCATGATCTAGGGGTCCTGGGATCCAGCCCATGTCAGGATCCCTGCTCAGTGGGGAGCCTGCTTCTCCCTCTCCCTCTGCCCCTCCCCCTGCTTGTGCTCTCTCTGTCTCTCAAATAAATAAAATCTTTTTTAAAAATTTAAATAAATAAAAATGTTAGAAACCATTCTTAAGGACTATTAAAAACAAAAAACAAAAAACAGGCTGTAGCCTGTATCTGGCCTCCAAAACTGCAGTTTGCCACTCCTGATACTACTGCACACAGCTATCTAAAATCTAATTACCAGCAGTACAGCAATCATTTTCCTTAAAAGACATTACCTTGCATAATCACAGCTAACTGTTCTGCAGCTGACTTTCTCAAAACAAGATCGATATCATCTGAGGTAAAGATTTCATATACCTTTTCAACAGTCTCCAACTGAAAACCAGAAAGGAAAAAAAAAAGAAATTGCTTTCATCTGCTTCCAATTGTTCGATAAAATTTTATAATTCATACCATAAGAACAAAAGCTCCAAAGTCCACTTACTCACATATATTTACATGTAAATTTGCAGCAATGATGTGCTAGGTCAGGGAAAACTTAGGATCTAAAACAAAGAGCCATCATGTCAAATATGCCTTTCTTTTTAAGGTATATTTTTGCCAGGAAGTCATTCATAACCCATCAGCACCTTAAGAAAACATCCAAGCTACATAACACCTCTACAGGTAGTTACCTGAGAATAGCGACCCCAGACATGTGACTCCAGATTTCTCCACGGCTCCCAGAAGCCACCAGCTAGAATCCCCTGGCCCTCTGCCGTTCTTCCCTCTTCAGAGGCCAGGCAGCACATGCTAGGACTTGCTGCCCGGCACTCCAACAGAGCCACTCCCAATACCAGTCCCTGTCACTTCATATCAGGACAGGTCTGAGGTGGCAAACCCAACAGTGAAGGGGAACAGGAAAAGGACAAAGACAACACTCCATTCCCCCATCTATCTATGGGCCCTAACATGGACTCCCAAGGACAGTGCTAGAGCCCCTACCCCCCGCCTTCCTCTACATCACACACAAGCCCCAGGAGCAACTGCCAGCGGGCAGTACTCAGGAAGTCCCCAGTAGGACCCGACATATAGTCAGGGGAAGGTTCTCCAATCCTCCTGCTGTGGCTGTCACGTGGCCCTGAACACTTAGGTCAGAAGAACATTTAGAAAACCCACTGTATTATCCGGGGCTATACAATACCACCGCAGGCTTTGGGGGTTGGTCTAAACTTCAATTAAAACTGATGGACTATACCCTGGAAGTCATGAGAGAAGCTATAAAGCATAGAAATGAATCAATGAAGATAACGAATAGATTTCTTCATCGGATCCTCCGTTGGTCCAGGATGATTTGGGTACAGTCCTGGCTAAAGATAGGGAAATTGATGATATGCCTCTGGAGGTATATAAGGAGCCAAAGATTTAGAAAAGAGATTACTGACAAAATCCCAGAACCACTGTAACATTTAAGAGAAGCCGCCTTTCCACCTATATTATTTTTTGCCTCTCATACTGAAGAAGCTGATAACTTTTATCAGAGGAGAAAGTTCTCCTCTTCCTTATAGGCTATTTCCAACATAAGAACAAGAAGAATTTCCAAGAGTTTTTATGTCAGTAATATTTGTTTTTAAGAGTCACCACAGAATTTCTTTCCACTATATTAACCTTATCTTGTATTTAAGATGCTATTCAAATTAATCTGCATTTCCAGTGTATATATTAAATGAAAGGGACATAATGCCTGGCATGCAGTAGGCACCCAAGAAATATTTATTCAATAAATAAATGTATCCAGAAGCCAGACAAAGCCAGAACACAATTTCAAATGAGCCATGAATAACCACTTCTCTTCCTCTCAGATGCATACACAAACTGAAGAATGTAACATAAAACATGTGATACACAAATATATCAAGTAACCAGGAAATAATAAACCCAACAGTTATAGTCACCTTAATAACCAGTTCTCTTCTGTCATCCAGTTTGAGCTCAATAGGCTTTTTCACGATAAATAAATTAGTAACTCTGGAGAGAACTCTGGCATCTATTGAAGGCCGCTTTGTGTCAGCCCCTTCTTCCCTTGTGAGATGACACGCTAAAAGCTTTAATGCTAGTGAGCGGACCCTAAAGAAACAAAGTGTTTCAGTCAAGATTTTGTAATACACAATGTCTATATTTTAAAAGTCTATAATTACAAAGCATTATTGTATATCAACACGATAATTTACCATGTTTATACCGACATTACTAACAAAGGTATTTTGTTTTTCTACTAAAATAGTGTATAACTACAATTATTCTTCAGAAATAAAGAATAATCAAGTTACAAATGAAGAGACAGACTCACTGAGACGGTCAACTTCATAGTCCATAGTCAATATCACAGTCAATGGCAATAAATTAATAAAACCTGCAAATTATATCCATAATTCCTGACTCGAAGCCTAGTGATCTAGCTAAAAATCAAAAATTACCAGACCATGAACAGAGTACAAACATTAGGTCAAACCTCCAGGAGAATAATCACATTAATAACCAAAATGTAATGTCACACAATATGTGAAAATGTTCTTATATTAGGGGTCAAACAGATTCTTCTCAAATAAAAAAATGCAAAATCTTGTGACTTCCATCAAAATCCCATTTTATCTGGAATGGATTAGGATTAAAGTCAGTTGAGTAGGAGGTGAGAAATTTCAAGAGAAGATTAAATGTTGGGGCGCCTGGGTGGCTCAGTTGTAAAGCGGCTGCCTTCAGCTCAGGTCATGATCCCAGGTTCCCGGGATCGAGCACCGCATTAGCTCTCTGCTCCACGGGAAGCCTGCTTCTCCCTCTCCCACTCCCTCTTCTTGTGTTCCCTCGCTCACTGTGTCTCTCTCTGTCAAATAAATAAATAAAACCTTAAAAAAACAAAAAGAGTAAATGTTGCATGCAACTAGACAATGAAATGGAAAAATGAAAACCATTAGGTGGACAAAGGGCATGGAGTTGGGAGACGGTGAGACAACCAGATATCTACTGCTACTCTGACAGTTTCTTGAATGACATATTCTAAGTGATAACCCAAGTTCCAGGTTTTAAGTATCATTTATAAGACGACAGTTAAGACCTGCTATCTCCCACCTCCTACTCAACTCTCTAGGAAACTTTACTCTCTAGACTCCTCCCTATCGCAGCCAGGGCTGGGTCACCTTGCTATGTGTGGTCCTGTCACCCTGAAGTCCGTGTGGCATAATGCCAATCTTGCTTTATTACAATCAATAATAAAGTATAACTGGTAACACTTCTCCTCCCAATTACAAGCCCAATTCCATACAGCCAGTGCTGTGTCCACCTTGAGTGCTGTTAACTTCCCACAGCCTCCCATGGCTCGTAGGCACACAGTTGACATCCAATAAGTACTTCCCAAATCTAAGAGAAATTTACAGTGATTTTATTAACAGATGTCATCTTCAGAGTACTGATATTTACTCCAAGATGGTGTGAAAAGTCAGACAAACGTTCTCCCTCTACCATTTGCTGTGAGAATAGCTAGACGCCTACAGAAAGCTTTACTTTGCTCCTTTCATTTCAAGCCAGGGCATCTATATTCAACTCTGGTGCTCTGAGCCCCCAGCAAAAAGGCCAGAGTGGAATATGTAAAGCGTGTACTCATGCGTCTCATCTAGGAGAGAAATGCAGCATGTTTCAGGGTTACCGTGGGGCAACAGAGTACAGTTATTCTCACCACTTATTTCCTTCAACGTGTTATGTTTTGAGCACATTTACGTCCGAGGTACCCTGTGAAGTTCTAATGACATAAAGATCGGCAATGGACAGGGTTCTTGCCTACACAGAGTTTACGGTCTGGTGGGATAGGGCAGAATGACTCAGATGAGAACAAGTATGTGATTCAAACTGTTCCGAGTTCGTTGTGAGAAAATGACCTTACTGGAAGGGTGCTCTGGCCTTGCCCTGGGCTCCCTGGAGGGGATCTCTAAGTCTTAAAAGGACCTACCTGATGGGTATGTCCTTGTTCACCTGGAGACTGTGGCCCCCCCAAAGGTGAACAGAAAATAAACTTCTATTGTGTTACATCGCCAAATCTGGGGGTGAAGAATACTAGCCTAGCTCGTCAGTACAGACACTGCCCCGAGATGTGGAGGCCACTGCTGAGCGGCAGACACTGTAACTCCACCTGCCCCTGCGTCCTGCATGGCTGTGCTCGCTGGGAAACCTCACTCTCAGCGCTGCTACTGTAGTCTCTTGATTCTCCTCCCTCCATTCGCTCCATGTTTTAGATTATGTCCACCTACTTCCTTATTGTTCAGCCTGATCATGTGTTTATAAATAAGCCGCTGTGTTATCCTGAGGTAAGGCTTGATTAAAGCAAAGTTATCCACTGTCAAAAGGACGCCTGCTCCTCCTAGCCTCTGCAACCGCCTCTTGCCCATCATCACTGCTTACCCATCGTGACTAAGCTTGCTCTCTTCTCGGTGAAGGAAAAAATGACCACTGTTCCCTAAAGAGAGCAACAAAGAAGATCCACGTCGCCCTGACAGAGAGGGAGAGAGGCAATACATTTTTCTTCTTTTCTTTTAGTTTAAATGACACTTACACTAATGGTGGCGAAAAGAACCCTTTTCCAGTTTCCCAAGTAGGAGGACAAACTAAGCAAGATAAAAATGCCTGCTCACTCTGGTATATGGTCAACCGGGCCATTACAGTTTTATGAACACTTACTAACTTTCAGAACAAATGTTCAGAAGAGGAGGCTACCGATTTCTAAAGAGAGAAGACACGATCTACTCATCCCCGCGGCTTTGTAACCCGCCCGCAGCACCAGCGAGCAGCACTCCGAGCGCCAGCTCCAGGAGAAGGCACGCTGACATGGCCCCGAGGCTGGCCACCAAGGAAGGTGTCAGGAAAGCACCCAAACGTCCATCCCCATGTCTGTTCAGTTTCACACATGGGTTTCCTCTCTCTGCCTTACAACGGAGAGTCACTTTCCTTTACCTCCTTCGGTTCTACTGTACTTGGGAATGACGGAATTACTCCGCTTTCTGAGAATGCTCCCACAAATCCTGCACACACAGCAGATCCCGCTCTACTTACGACGGCTTTCTGACGAGCAGGAGTCGCAGCAGGGACTTCAGTCGGGTGGTACAGGGGAGAGCCCCTTCGCCCGCCTCAGGACTCCCTTTGCTCAGGAGGAGAATGGAGTTACCCAAAGGATCTTCTGTGTCAGCATAGCCCTAACAGATTGCAGAAAAAGAGAAATTACTCTTTGTTTTATACATATTGCTGAACTTTTTAACTTGAAAGTAAGAATTGTTTTAGCCTGTCGAGCAACTCCTAAATTTCTTTCAATTCGGGTGAATAGTCACTTGTCAAAATAACCTATGTCAGGTAAGAAGCCTATATAAAGTTGTATTAAAAAATAACATGGGGGGGCGCCTGGGTGGCTCAGTGGGTTAAGCCACTGCCTTCGGCTCAGGTCATGATCTCAGGGTCCTGGGATCGAGTCCCGCATCGGGCTCTCTGTTCAGCAGGGAGCCTGCTTCCTCCTCTCTCTCTGCCTACCTCTCTGTCTACTTGTGATCTCTCTCTGCCAAATAAATAAAGAAAATCTTAAAAAAATAATAATAATAACATTGGGGGGCACCTGGGTAGCTCAGTCCTTAAGCGGCTGCCTTCGGCTCAGGTCATGATCCCAGAGTCTTGGGATCAAGCCCCGAGTCGGGCTCCCTGCTCTGCGAAAAGCCTGCGTCTCCCTCTCCCACTCCCCCTGCTTGTGTTTCCACTCTCACTATCTCTCTGTCAAATAAATAAAATCTTTAACAAATAATTATAATAATAATAATATTGAACAACTTCAGGAAAATATGCCAACTCTCTTGACGCTTGCTGATTTTTCTATTTTCCGAGATTCTGGTAGTGTCACCTCCCCTAGATGAGGTGCTTCCCAGATCTTCAGACCTGTGCCCACAGGACAGAGGTGGAGGCAGGGGACTGGCCTGAATGCCCCTCACTCCTCCTCAGTGCCCAGAATCACTGCTGGAGAAGCGTGCTTCCCAGAACCTGTGAATCAAAGTAGCACTCTGATCGCCTCCATACATGGATGCAATTCACAGGCAAGTTTAGTTACGTAACATCTGCTTTAAAAGCACTGTTAGCTTTGCCTAAAAGCCTTTACAGAAGGCTGAGTTTATTTTTCACAGTCAGTGCCAAATCCCTGCACCCCACTCCTTAACCTCCCACCCAGATCCATAAAGTGCACACAGACAAATTAGCTCTCCTGACTGAACCTTCTGCCAGCAGCAAGACAGCCACCCACTCCCTGCCCCCTGCTCCACAGAGCCTTCACGGAGTCTCATTTCTCTCGCATGACAGCTCTGCCGTCTGCACGTGTTTCAATCCGTCACACTTGCCCAAGATAAATGCGATGGGAAACGGGGCCTCGCCCAGAGTACCTGCAGCACTGGAATGACAGGACAGAGAGACTCAATAAACTTGTTCCAGGTCACCGCTGTCATCATCAGTCGTCCCTGCAGCAGATACAGCAGGATGGCCTTGGCGGCCGCGTTCACCTGTTCAACAACACAGATCGCAGAATCCGACAGTGAGGCCCTGCTCAAGCCCCCTGCGTGCCTGTAACACTGCGTCAGCCCAGGAGCGGCGCCTAATTAACGTCTCTTCCCCCAAGTGCTCGTAACCTGTAGCTTCATCTCACCTTCTCTTCACAGCTAGTCTCCCTCCCTAAGGATTTGTTTTTAACCTTAAAGGCATATTTTTGCATTAAATAAAAATTCCCCTGAAATAACCTGCTGGCTATAATACTGTACAGCTCATATCTCACAAGGAAAATATAAGAGCACATCCGAATTCTTTAAGAACAAGTACATGCTCATATCTTGACTCTCACATTTTCCTTCACATTTCTCCTTATGTAAATAAAATCTCAACCGAACCCATGAATCAAAAGCAAGTTTCTTTTCAACTTCCCATCATACTATCTAGTTATATTAGAATAGGATCTTGACTTAACTGAGTATCTAATAAATACACTGGTCTTTTGCATTTACTCTTAAGCCATACCTCATTTTTGGGCTCTTGAATGCCAAATGCAGAGATTTCATACAAAACTTTCGGGTGAAGTAGAAAATGAATTCCATTACAAAGTGAAGACACAGGTTTAGTGACATTATGGACACCTAAACATTCCTGTAAAATAGTTTTTAAAAATTAGTGACGCTAATTGTTCCAAAGAATTCCTCTTTCTTCTGTTTACAATTTAATTCTATTTAACTTTTCACTTCACTGAAACTTTTAACTGATAGAGGATGAAAAATATTTCTCTTGCCTTTTGAGTCTACATGAAATGTATGTTACGTTACTTTCTGCCAAAAAGCAAAGTTTTGATAAATTAAATTACCAAACTTCTGAGACAATCATAATCTCTTGAGGTTGTTCATAATGACAAACATTTTTTTAAAAACACAATAAACTTATCTTAGGGTGTTTGCTTTTTGCTTACTGAAGTTTGAGAAAGAAAAACAAAATTCAAATAAAAATAGACCTGAAGTTTTGCAGGAAGGGAAAGACAACATATCTGTAGGATACTGATCATCGATACAGCTATGCACCTGAATACAAGTACTACCTCTGTGCCATCTCTCGAACTCATCACAAGTTCTTTTCTCAATTTGAGCTAGAGGACAGTATTCTCTTAGAGACTGCTTAAGTAGGGGATAAAAGCTACCTGAAATATTAACAGAACTTAAATGCAATACAAAATCAACAATGATTCTCAGGAATGGATTTTCTTTCACTCTGCAAAATACTACTTCCTAACCACAAACAGCAAATCAGAGGTCAAAAAGTTACACACACACACACACACATACATGTAACTACATATTTTTTCTCTTTAGATTTTAATCATGCTAGACAATATGTGGATATTCTAACCTTCTGAAAGAGCATAGCCTTGGCCTATGGTTTAATAAGAGCTCTGGCACTTGGGGCGCCTGGGTGGTGTAGTCAGCTGTCCACACCTCACTTCCGCTCACGTCATGATCTCGGGTCGTCAGACTGAGGCCAGCGTCGGGCTCCCCGCTCACTGGAGAGTCTGCTTGGGATTCTCTCTCTTTTCCCTCTGCCTCTCCCCCGACTTGGGGACAGGCTCTCTCCCTCTCCCTCCCTCTCTCAAATAAACAAATAATATCTTTATTAAAAAAAAGTTGCTTCCTCAAAATCCTTAAACTCGGGGCACTTGGGTGGCTCAGTCAGTTAAGTGACCAATTCTTAATTTCAGCAGAGGTCATGCTCTCGGGGTCATGAGACTGAGCCCTGCAGTGGACTCTGTGCTCACTGTGGAGTCTGCTTGAGATCCTCCCTCTCTCCCATGTGTCCCTCCCATGGCTTGTGTGCACACTTTCTCTCTCCTCTCAAACAAATAAATAAAATCTTAAAAAAAAAAAAAAACTTGAACTCTGGCCTTCAGTTTACTAATCCATATAATGGGAATAATACCTAACCCTTAATGAAACACCTATCTTTTCTCATCACTAAATCTATCAGCTTACCTACATTGATCCTTTCATCTAATGATGATTAGATGATGTAACATATTTAGAAAAGTACTTGGTGCATAGAATAAATATTAGTTGTTATCACTATTATTACCACCATCATCACCATCATTATAACTTGCATTATTGTTGCTGTTACTATTATTATATTCCACCATCTACTTAGAATCTCCACTTAGATGTAAAAAGGCATCAAACTTAACAGGTTCAAGAGTTCTATCCAATCCACAATCTGATACTTAGGACACCACCATCAATCCAACTGCTAAATCCCAAACCCCAGAACTCTTCTTTGACCATCTTCTATATCTTACTCCCGTTATCAGCAGACCAACCAGCTCTATATCCATAATACATCCTGAGTTCCTTTTTTCCCTTCATCTCCACCACATGATCACATCTCAATGGGGCTACTAGAGTGGAACTGGTCTTTTGGCTTCCACTCTTGACCCTTGGCAATTGATTCCTCACACAATAGGAAGAATGATCTTTTTAAAAAGGTAAATATATCAAATCATTTCCCTGCCTAAAATCATTCATAGCTTCTCACTGTACTTAGAATAAAATTCAAAGCTTCATAATGGTTGGAAAGCCATTCCAAGGAATTCTTTAAAGTCCACTTCAAGGATCTGAACATCAAAACCAATTCCACTATTCTAAATTTCTGAGGGTAAGGACTATCCCACACATACAGATCTCAACTTCTTGACCTCCTCATCCCAATAAACATTATCTGCCCTGTAACTCAGGAACACTTCAATTTAGCTTTCACTTATATCCCCTTTAAAATCATAAATACAGATTCTACCTGCTTAACACCTCACAATATACTTCTCTGACATCCAGTCTCTAAGTCCGAACCACTTCTTCCCCTCTAGCTTTTACTTCCTTTGATTCTGTGGGCTCTCACTTCAACCACTCAGCTCACTTTCACCAAAGGCTGTCCCTCCCATCATTAGGGAAAAACCACAACCCTTGATGGATCCAAATGCTCAGATTCTCCAAAACCACAAACAGCTAGCCAATCATGTAAAGTAGATTAGTTTCACTATTAAGATTATAAAACAATCAACTGAGCCCTCAACACGACCCCCAAATCCTGCTATTTGATCTTATCAAACTTCTACTCACACCAGTTATTTCAAACACACTGAACATGCCACTTACTTTCAATCTCAAAGAAAATAAAGAATCAACCGAAGGAAGTACCTTCCACTTGCTGCTATACCTAAGCTCACTTATGCTCAATCAGCCATCAATATTCTATATCCCAATGCCTTCAACATTCAAAGGCACTAGCTTCTCTTAATTAGGCACTTGCCACCCTCCTTCCCTCTCAGCTGGTTCTTTTGATGAGCATTTAGACATATTTAAATGAAAATATATCTCCCTAATAAGCTCCTCCCAGCCTACAGCACCTATTAATTCTGTCAAATCCCTGTAAACAAGGCAAAAGTAGATACAAAACCACTGTCCACAGAATATGAGATTCCCAAAATACAAACCACCTGCCAAAGAAAACCCTGCAATCAAAAATCACATCACCTGCTGAAATCAACAACATACGAGATTCAATAGCCATAATAAATGAAAGCATTCTATATAATAAAAGAATCTAAATAAATTATAAAATCAGTATGTTCACAATTTCCAAAGAAGCAAAAGAAGAAAATGAAAGATTATTATAGGAAAAAAAAGAAGTTAAAAAAGAAGCAAAGAAAAAGCACAATAATAAAAAATGGAGTAAGTGAAATTTAAAACTTAATGAATAAATTAAAAGCAATGACAATGGGGGCGCCTGGGTGGCTCAGTGGGTTAAGCCACTGCCTTCAGCTCAGGTCATGATCTCAGGATTCTGGGATCGAGCCCCGCATCCGGCTCTCTGCTCAGCAGGGAGCCTGTTTCCTCCTCTCTCTCTGCCTGCCTCTCTGCCTACTTGTGATCTCTGTCAAATAAATAAATAAAATCTTTAAAAAAAAAAAAAAAGCAATGACAATGAGATTGGGGTGGCTTTTATTAAAAGAAAGAAAAAGCAGGAAATAACTGTTGGGGAGCATGTAGAGAAACTGGAACCCTCATGTTCTACTGGTGGGGACATGAAATGATGCAGCTACTATGGAAAACAGCATGGCAGCTCCTCAAAACATTAATAATAGAACTACCATGGGATCCAGTAATCCCACCTCTGGATATATATACCCAAAAGAAATAAAAGCAGCGACTCAGACAATATTTTTATGCCCATGCTTAACCAACTGAGCCACCAAGGCACCCAGAAATGACTTTTGAATACAGGGTAGAAATCAAGATTTTTCTTATAATGCTTCCATCATTAAATTAACACAAGACAAATGTAATTCTTAACAAATTTTCTAATAAAGCAATTCAGTTGCTAGACTTGGTATTCAGGGAATTAATAGCAAAAATGTCTTAAAGCTGACTAATAACTGTCATTTATTTTTATGGTAATAATTCTTGTATCTCACGTAAAATGTCAATTAATTTTAGAGTTTTAGTAAGAGAATCCAGAGGCATTGGCTGGCTCAGTTGGTAGAGCATGCAACTCTTGAGTTCAAGCCCTATGCTGGGCATGGAGCCTATTTAAAAAATAAAATACTATATAAAAAATAAATACATAAAAGAGAACCCACTATTAGCTCTCCCCAACAACAAAAAACAAAAACCAAAAAACCCACCTTAATAATTTCCAGACAGCAATTGTAAGTTTCCACTTTCACTTGCAGTAATGGATGAGATAACATGCGTAGAAACACCTTCTGACTTTCTCCTTGAAGTAATGGACTGGCCTGTGCAGATTTCCAACTGGTAAAAAGTTAAAACATCCAAGATATCTAAGGTAAGTGAGTTACTCAAGAGACCGAAAAGCACAGTGGAAGGGGTTTCTTCCTACTCCAATTTCTCCAACTGGAATCTTATTTAAATAACCCAGTATTAATATTTACCCAAGACCTTACCTGTCTCAACGGAAAAAAATATTCTCTTGAAAAGTACAAAAAAAGTCTTTAAAAACCCATATTTGGGATGTAAACTGATATAGCCATTATGGAAAACAGTATGGCGTTTCCTCAGAATTAAAACTAGAACTACCAAATGTTCCAGCAATCCTACTACTGGTTATAAATCCAAAGGAAATAAAATCAGTATCTCGAAGAAAACATCTGTACTCCCCTGTACATCCCAGTATTATTCACACTAGTCAATACAGCTGACCTTTGAATAACACAGGAGTGAGGGGCACTGACCCCTGCAGTTAAAAGTCCTTGTTTAAGTTTTGACTCCCCAAACACTTAACTAGTAATAGCCTACTGTTGACCAGAAGCCCTCCCAGTAACATAAACAGATGATTAACACATATTTTGTATGTTATATGTGTTACATATACATTGTATTCTTACAATAGAGCTAGAGAAAAAAAAAATCTAAAGAATGGTAAGAGAAATACATTTACAGTACTGTATATATATTTATAGAAATAAACCCTCATGTTAAGTGAACCCTCACAGTTCAAATCTGTGTTTTTCCAGAGTAACTATATGTGGAAGGATGAACAAATACAAAAAAATGTACTCTCTCTCTCTATATATATATACACACACACACACACACACACACACGATGGCATATTACTCAGCCTTAAAAAGGAAAAGAAATCTTTTTAACAACACAGATGAAGCATGGAGACATTATGCCAAGTAATATAAATAAGCCAGGTACAGAAAGACAAATACACTGCATGATCTCATTTATATGTGTAATCCAAAAAAGTCAAACTCATAGAAACAGAGAGCAAAATGGTGGTGGCCAGGGACTGAGGAACACAGGAAATGTGGAGATGTTGGTCAAAGTATACAAAGTTTTAGTTTTTCAGAACGTACAAATTCTGGACATCTAAAGTTCTCTACGATGACTACAGCTAATATTGTATTATATTCTTGATACTTTTTAAGAGAACAGATCATAATTGTTCTTACTATATATAAACACACATACACACAAACATTAACTATGTGAGGTAATAAATAAATAAATTTTAAAAACCTACACTTAATATTTATCATCATGGAATTTACTCTTCAAAAGCAATGAAGACACTAAATTCTAAGTAGGAATCTGCTCCTGTGTCTTCAAAATATTTTTTTTTAAGATTTATTTATTTGAGAGAGAGGAGAGTGACAGAGAAAGAGAGGAAGACAGAGAATGAGCAGAGGGAGGGAGAAGGAGAAAGCAGACTCCCCTCCTGAGCAGGGGGCCAGATGTGGAGCTCAATCCCAGAACCCTGGGATCATGACCTGAGCCTAAGGCAGACAGACACTTAAGGGACTGAGCCCCCCAGGCGTCCCCCAGTGTCTTCAAAATAAATTAACCAATGCATGATCCATTCTAAAAATCCGCAGAGAAAAAGGTAGAAAGTAACAAAACATTAAAAGACCCTCAATTTAAGTTATTAATTAAAGATATCTTCAAAGATAAATAAACAAATATGTTTGAATACTCAGTTTGGATGGACACCAAAACAAATGTATGAAAATCCAGGGATAGTTAATGTTGATTACAGGCATGGAATTTTTTAAAGTTTACCCTTGAATAAAATAGCTGACTGCCCTAATGCAGCTATACATATAGATTTAGAGGTCAGACATATATAAAAACAACTTTAAAAAACAGTAACAAGATTTAAGGCCAATTCTGTTTTCATTGCTTCTAAGTGCATACACACACAATACATCCTATAATAATATAATCGTATCAAGAAAGAGAATATTACATCTTTGAACACAGGCAGATGATTTCCTTTATTAGGGGTAAATGCTGATGATAGGAAAAGCTTCGCAAGGCTTGGTCTGCCAGCTCCACTAATTCTAAGAGATTCCTCTCTCCCTAAAAAAGAGCAGAATGAAACAGTAAATTTCAAATTCATGTACAACTGAATTCTCAACAGCTAACTAAGCAACTTCAAGAAATTAGATCATTCATTAAGAAAGAAAACAGATGAACATATGGGAAAGGATGGAGGAAGGATACAGGAAAATAAACCTTAAGAGCCTCTTAACGATAGAGAACTGAGGGTTGATGGATGGAGATGGCTGCAGGATAGGACAGATGGGTGAAGCTTATTAAGGAGGGCACATTTTGTGATGAGCACTGGCTGTTGTATGTAAGTGATGAATCACTGAATTCTATTCCAAAAACCAATACTGTACTGTATGTTAACTAAGCAAAATTTAAACAGAAATTAGAGTATTCAGAGACCTTGAGACTGTTCACATTTGTTTAACTCCACCTTCCCAACCAGCAAACTAAAAATGTCAGCTTAGGTGGAAAAATGTGGGGAAAAATTCCTTGCTAAATGCCCAAGATAGGTTCCATTTTTCACCTCTAAGTAGGCGTAAGGTTACAATCGAGTGCCTATTTGTAGCCCTATCTCCCTACTAACTGTAGACTCAAGGCAGGACTCATATATCTTGATGATCCATCCCCCTTCTACATCCTGACTGCTTCTGCAAACTGAAAGGACAACCAGTACATGCATGATTAACTGACCATGCAGAATACCACAGAAATAATTCAATTTAAAGACAATTTGCACTTCTATCACGGAGGAAACAAGATGCCACTGGCACTGAGATATGGCTACAGAGAAAGAAAAAAGTAAGGGTAAATGAAGGAAAATTAGAGGCTGAGATAGCTTCCCCTGTAGGGAACAAAAAGAGTTAAGAATTTAGTTCCTAATTTTTCAGGAACCTTCTAACAGTACTTTCAAACAGTAAAACCTATTGTAGTCAGTGTCTATTTTAAGACTCACTAACCCCTTCATTGATAAAAATACTAAAAATTGTAATTAGTAGTCTCTCTAAAAGTGATAAACAATATATAATTATTGCTATAACATTGCACCTAAACTCATCTTACCTTATAAACAATCTAGTTCATCGTTTTATTTAATAAAAAATCAGGCTCTCTGTGTGAGTATGTACTAAGGGTTTATAAAATATTAAAGGAAACGTGTCTATAGATAAGCACTAAAATGGCCTTTATAATCGTTTTATGTCAATTGCCATAGTGTTCATAGTGTTCAGAGACAATAAATCACTTCAAAAAGGAACTATTAAATATTAAGACATTGATAATAATTACTGTCTTTTTAAAAACTGGTCTCATGAATATACACCATTCATCTATCTGAAGTTCCTTAGCGCAGTAGGCAGCACGTCAGTCCCATAAATTCTTTGTTTACCTTCACACAAACCATATCCTTACTTTAACCTGACAAGTGACCATTCAATAATAATGTACCCCTCCAATACATTCATTATATGTCCACTGATTTGAAAGTATAGGTTATATTTTCCAAATATTTTAGCAAAGGAATATTTAGAAGAAATTAAGAAACTATTTACCTCCTTCCCAACATCAGACAGGAAGTTACAGGTACATTCAATTGAATAAACAGCCTCTGCAGTTCGTTTATAAATACTATAGTTTTCAGAATTCAGCTGTTCCAAATATGCCACAACAGCTTCATGAATATTTGGATATTCCAAAGAAATAGGCATGTCCAAAGAAACTAGAAATAATGCTGCTGACATAGGTTCCGGTAAAAGTTGGCTTGCCTTGATGAATAAAAAAAATAAAAAAGTTAAAAGTTTTTTATGAAAAACATGGTAGACTATACGATCTTAATGTAGCTAGCTCAACTTTCTATTTTTATCATTCTCTATATCACAAAGTCTATGCTTCTCCAAAGAAAATTCTATTCCCTAACGCACTACTCACTTCCGTGTCTTGTTCACTGTAATTTTTCTCTGCCCAGAATAACTCAAGTGCAATCTTCAACACATTCCCAAAGCCTGGGATACAGGATACTTACTTCTTCCCTAAACCAACAACCAGAACTACCAACAGCCAGAACTGGACCCTCCACCTTGTTTATAACTCTGCTACTGAACCGAAAGTAGGAGGCTTTTTGATTTGAGTATTTCATGCTACACACATAAATCCTCAGAATAATGCAATAAATTCTTGAAGACAAGCACGTCCCTACCAAAGCTGAACACATAACCCAAGGCTTATTAACTACATGTTGAACTGAATAACACTAAATCAAGTGTAACAGCAGATTGATTTGAACAGATATTGAATTTTTGTTTAGTTTGTATTTTAGAGGGAAAAAGGGAAATTCAACAATATTTATTTAAATAGTTCTAGAACACCCAAAGAAAACTGACCCTTAATTAGTATAAAACCACAGGCCCAAATTTTATATTATACATTTTTTAACCTTAATCAACTGACTTAAAATTGAAAGAACTGTTTAGGTTCTGGTTTTTTAACGATTAGAGCTTAGTGACAGGATTCTATGACTCAATTAAAAAGCAAAAAGGATTAAAAATTCAATGTTTGGAGAAAATCATTTGGCAGAGCTCACTACTTTGGCTGACATGATGTCTTTATTAAAGTAGGTTTGGTCACCATTCATTTCATGGATAACCTATTTTAAGGATAATTAGTTACTACCTGAAAATCTAAGATTAAGGACCGAATCAGCTAGATAATGCTTCTCAATGAAATAAAGTTGCCAAATAAATATCAGAAACTAAAGGAATAAAATCTCTAGGTTCTTAACCATGAAAAAAAAAAAACCAACCCAGCTATTAAGATAGCAGCTTTTAGAAAGTCAAGAGAAATTTCATGATTCTGTGAAGAACTCTCTTAGTGGGGGAAAAAAGAGGCAAACGGAGTTACCTGATCACCTATTATTTGCTCACTCAGGAAAAAATTATTGGGCCCCCACTGTATTCCCCCAACTGTATGCCAGATCTTGAGGGCACAGCAGGAAGCAAACAGAGCCTCTGCCCTCGGGAAGTAAATATTCCAGTGAAGAAGGCAGAGTAGATCAATGTATTTCATAAGACATTAGGTGTGATCAGTAGTGCTAAGAAGAGAGACAAGGGACGGGAAAGATGGAGAGGAAGAGACACAATGGGAAGCAGAACAAGGGAAGTGTTGCTGCTCCAGAGCAGAAGGGGAAGGCCTCCCTGATAAGGCAACACTGAAGTGAAGACCTGGAGGAGGGAGGAGTCATGTGGATTATCTGGGGGAACAGCATGGGTAGAAGAGGGAACTACAAGTACAAAGACCCAGAGACATGGTATATCTGGATGCAAGGAGGCCAGTGCAGGGGCAAACTGACCACATCAGGTAAGGCTTGGGCTCATCTTAAAACTTGTCTTTGGAAGAAGCCCTGGAAAATTTCAAGCAAGCATCAAGAACAGTCTGTAGGGAAAAGATGAAACAGTGCAAGGGGGGTAAGGTGGGACATCAATGATGAAGTTACTTCAACAGTCTAGGCAAGAAAGGTGCTTGAATTCTGGAAACAGCAGTGGGAATGGCGAGAGGTGTTCAGATGCCAGACAGATGTCAAGGAAGAAATGACAAATTCTGCAGAGGGACTAGATCTAGGTGTGTGTGTAAGATAGAAATCAAGGATGACTCTAAGCATTCTTGCTTAGTTGTGATCAACAAACAACTAGAAGAATGAAGGCACTACCTACCCAGAGAGGGAAGACTGTAGAAAGAACAGAGCGGAAGTGAAGAACTGGGGTTGAGACACACTTTGCTGGAAATATCAACTGTCACCCAAGTGAAAATGTCAAAAAGGATGGTGAATAAATGCGAGTTTGCAGTTTGGGTGACACATGTGTACTGGAACTACAAATCCAGGAGGTGTCAGCAAACTGATGGTATTTAAGACCACAAATGGAATGATGTCTCATGAGGACCTTGGTCAGTCTTGGGGTTCTACTCCTTTCAAAGGTTAGGAAGAGAAAGAGGAATTAGCCAAGGAGAGTTTGTGAGTTGGGCACTATGCTAAGATATCAAATCCTCAGGGATCTAATGCCAAAGGCACTGTTTTCTCATTTTAAAAGACTTTTCTCCAACTCTAATCAGAAAATAAGAATAGCTGATGTGAGAATTAAGCACTGAGCAGACGTCTAGCATATCTCACTTAATAAATATTAATGTCTTTTCTTTCTTCTTTTCACCCCAACACTAAGGAATTCTGACATCTTCACTCTTCGTCCCTACATCTGAAACTTCATCATCTCAGCAACTGAGAGCACCATGCTACAGACTCAAGTTTAATGCTGCATGGAACAGTGGGCTGATCAGTCAACAGACTAGAGACAGCTGTCCTACATACACAAGCATTAGTGACATGTCAGTCAGAACTAAAAATGAAGATACGTCAGTGCCAATCCATCGCCACTATTAGATACAAACAATCAACAACATCATTTCGGGGGCCAAGGGGGGAAGGGGCAAAACACTGCTCTCTCTATACCTTCCCACTCAGATCAGGCACGGTATCATCTAAAGGACTTGTTAGAACACAGACTTTCAAGTCCTAGTCCGGAGCTAAAGGATGGGAATATGAAAGATCCTAGGTGACCCGTTTGCACATTACACATTGAGAAGTGCTGCTCTGAACCCATCAGCTCTAGCAAATTACTAGACTATATCTATCTCACCGAAAGAGTCAAAGCCTTGTGGTACAAATTCTTCCTATCATCAGTCAGCTAGCTAAGAAACAGTCACAGAAGCACCTAAGATGCTCTGGATCCTGCTTCCAGCACAAGGCCAGTATTTTTAGCTCTTATTTCTTACCAATTTGATTTACCCAAATAAATTATTTTTCGTAAGATTACTAATGTATCATTTTAACCTGTACACAAGTACCATCCAAAATCTTTTCAAACCAATAATTACCAACTTCAAAAAGGCCTTCAAGGACATTTTGTCAAAACTTTCAAATCCAGGAAATCTCTACACAGATTCATGTTATCATTTTCCAACTTCCAAATTACGTATTTGGGAAGTGGCAACTCAAATATTTAAAAACCACTTTCCAGGCTGGAAGTTTCAGCATCCAAACTGCACTTCAACTTTTGGTGGGCCAGCAACAAGCAGAGGGCAGTATAATCGTGTATTCATATAAACTAAAAGAAGACATTTAACAGTAATGGCAAAGGATTTTTGTTTAGATCTCATTTTAAAGTTCTTAATCAATCAAAGCAATTACAACCATCTACAAACCAATACCCTAACTGCCATCTCCTCCACGGCCTTATTTACCACTCTAATGAAGTGCCAAGTTATGTATTTAAGAGAGCTATCAAAATTCACAGATACTTATTTGCCTTCAAAAACAAAAACAAATAAAAAATAACTTCAAAAAGTAAAAAAGGCATGAGGCTTTATAGTATTCTATCACTGAAGTAACTCAAAATAAAACAAATCATTGATTTCTGCTTTAATTGATTCTTGCCCAGAAAGCACAAAAATGAAAAAAAAATCTATAATCAAAAAGAAATAAAACTATATGATATAGTTGGTAAGTTTTCTATCAATATTTCAACCTACAGATTGATCATTTGTAATACTTAATAACAAGTTAGTATAGCACCACTAATTTTTCAGTTTTGTATTATGTAAAGTGAGACTTCCATATTTTAAATGCAATTACAATCTTATATGACTGAAATTCTTCAATTTATAATACTTTTAACACTGGAAAATTTCCTCAAAGCAGAAAATGCCTTCAGATTAGTCACTTCATAGTTACTAATGAATGAAAGTTAAAAATTAAAATTTAAAAAAGTGATGCTCTTTTCCCTAAAGCAATACTAGATTTAATATTTAATGTTTAGAGTATGCCTGGGTGGCACAGTCAGTTAAGAATCTGACTCTTGGTTTCAGTTCAGGGGTGATCTCAGGGTGGTGAGATTGAGCCCTAAGTCAGGCTCTGTGCTCAGCACAAAGTCTGCTTAAGAGTCTTTCTCTCCTTCTCCCTCTGCCCTTCCTGCTTGTGCATGCACTCTCTCTTTCAAATAAATATATAAATCTTTAATAAAAATTTGATGTTTTGTTCTTGCTTTCCCAGGTGATCTGATAATATAATGCATTTAAAAGTGTTATGAAAAAATGGAGTTTAGCCTATATGCTCTTCAGAATCTTAAAAAACAAAAGGGCAAATGTCTATAACAAAGGACAATAAAAGGATAGGAAATAGTTCTTTAGTTGCCCTAATTTCTCTTATACCTTCATTAAAACATGCCACACCTTTCTTCTTGCACTAAGTACACTACAAAACACTTTGCATGAATCACTTGAGATATTTCACCACTAACATTCAAATTGAGAGATGATTTAAAAGAAAGATGGACACCTACTAAAATCATCTTTAACATAGTTATAAAATGGAATCATATTTTGCAATAAAAACTTAATGAACTGATATTAGCAACAACAGTGATGAACCTCAAAAAAGACCTTGAGCCAGTTCACACCTTAGAATTCCATTTACGTAATGATGAAAAACAGACAAATTGATCTATATTGACAGAAGTCAGAAAGGAGGAGATCAGCATGAAGGGAGGAAGGAGAGGTAATGGATGAGAAGGGACCTTTGAAATACTGGTAATACTCTATTTTATGTTCTGGGGTGATGGTCACTTTTTAAACACAGATGTATTCACTTTGTAAAAATGTACGAAACTGTGTACTTTTCTAAACATGTTACACTATAATTTTAAATTACCTAAAGAAAAAAATTTTTTAGAACTAATGTTTTTTCTATCAAACGATTTGTCAAAACTATTCAGAAATATAAGTCTTTCTCAATGTAATCTTTGTACACCATGACATGATCAGAAGAAATCCATGACAGAGCACGTATTTGTAATACTCCAAACACTAAGCAACATTAAGCAACTAGACACACAGTTCAGTTCAAAAAAACACAAAGCAACGTTACCTGCCTTACCTTTTCAACAGGGAGAAGCATCTGCAGCACCCGGACTGTGAACAGTGAAACGCTGACAAAGGCCATTCTGTGGTGCACCAGCACGACCTCTGGTTGGTCCAAGCTCACTCCGCTTCTATGGTAGCACATGGTATCTCCCAGGGACCCCAACACCATGAGCAGTTTTTCTTTCTGCAGACATTTAAACACAAAACAGGAAAAAAAAGATTTCAGGGATCTAGTATGAAAAATTTCACAGAGAAAAATTTAAAACATATGACTAAAGAACAAAAACCAAAAATATTTATTCCTCCCTATAAGAATAAACTATACCAGGATGCCAGGGTGGCTCAGTCAGTTAAGCAACTGCCTTCAGCTCAGGTCATGATCTCAGGGTCCTGGGATCGAGTCCCACGTAGGGCTCCTTGCTCAGCGGGGAGTCTGCGTCTCCCTCTGCCTGCCGCTCTCCCTACTTTTACTTGTCCTCTCTCTCTGACAAATGAATAAATAAATAAAACCTTAAAAAAAAAAAAAAGAACAACCCATACTTGCTGAAATAATTTAAAGCAGGATAAATGATAACTAAGCACACCTAAAGTTTTTTCAAACAATATTTCTAACTAATAATGAATAAAAATAAACAAAATACCAAAGCTAAATGAAACATAAACTCCTAGTTTCTACTGCTCAATTATTCTAACTTCAAAAATCAGCATGTAGAGGCACCTGGGTGGCTCAGTCATTAAGCGTCTGCCTTCGGCTCAGGTCATGATCCCAGGGTCCTGGGATCAAGCCCCATATTGGGCTCTCTGCTAGCGGGAGGCCTGCTTCTCCCCCTCCCACTCTCCCTGCTTGTGTTCCCTCTCTCACTGTGTCTCTCTCTGTCAAATCAATGAATAAAATCTTTTTTAAAAATTGGCATGCAAAACTCTCATGAAGTACTTATTAGGCTTACTATATGGTTAACATAATGGCAGGTAAAATGGGGGAAAATGCATTAGTACAAGAGACATCTCTGAACTCAAACTGATCCTAAAATTACAAAAGAAATGAAACAGGAAAAGTCAGATCATTATAAAACAATTACATATAAAATTGCATGAACTCTCCATGTAAAAATATTGTTTTAAGACAAATGTTCTGCCATCATATATTTATAGGTAACTTTGTACTTAAATAGAAGTTATATCCTTTAAATTGAAAGGCATACATAAAATACCAAGAGAAAACTACAACATAGTTAACTTGCAAATCGTAACAATACAGACCAAAATACATCTTACATATGCTGACATGCCCCCGTAAACAAGCTGGTAAAAGGACAGCATCTGTAAAATAGTAGAACAAACGAGCACTGGAGATCTCACACTCACCTTTCCACTGAGAATATAGGAAAATAAAAATAGGAAATAACCTGTAAACTAAGGATAAAAATGTATGCCAGAATTTTTTTATTCAAGGATAAATATATTAGAAGCAAAACTAAAAGGTATAAGGCCTAAAAAAAATTATATAAAGGATCAAAGCCACAATAAGATACAGCTTCACATCCATTAGGATGGCTATTATCAAAAATAATGGAAAACTGCAAGTGTTGGCAAAAATGTAGAGAAACTGGAACCTCTGTGCATTGCTGGTGAATATGTAAAATGGTCAGGTCACTATGGAAACAGTATGGCAGCTCCTCAAAAAATTAAACGTAAAAATACTATATGATCCGGCAAATTCACTTTTGGGTAATATATCTATGAGAATTGAAAGCAGGGACTCGAATGCACACATGTATACCACTGTTCATAGGAACAGTATTCACAATGGCCAAAAGGTGAAAATATGTCTATCAAAAGATGAACAGATAAATGAAATGTGGTATGCTGCATATATGTACAGTGAAATATTATTCAGCCTTAAAAAAGAATGAAATTCTTAAAAAAAAAAAAAAAGTACCGAAAATCTGACACATGACATAACATGGATGAGCCTTGAAAATATTATGCTAAGTAAAATAAGCCAGATACAGAAAGACTGATATTTTGTGATTCACTGCACTTACATGAGGTACCTACAACAGTCAAACTCATAAAGAAAAACATACGACTGTAGCTGCCAGGGGCTGGGGAAAAGAGTTACCGTCTGGGGTACAGATTTTCGGTCTGAGGTAATGGAAAAGTTTTGGAGATGAACAGTGTGATTGTATAACAATCAGTACAAACAATGTACTTAATGACACTGAATTATATACTCAAAAAGGGTTAAAATGGTAAATTTTATGTTACATATATTCTAACACATACACAAAACACAAATTACATAGATGAAAAAACATTATTTACATGGATCATTTGATAGTGTTGATTTTTAAAACAAACAAAACTGAAATTATACTTTCCAAATCATTGCAGAAGTAAACAAGAAGAAAAAATATTCTATACAGTAAAAAAAATTTTAAGAGGAAACAAAAGCAATAGCAAAAATTTTTGAGAGAAGACCATGCATAACTGTGCTATAAAAAGTTTAAATTTTCGAACAGTGAAGGGAGAACGCCTTCGTCCCCGCCATGGCCGAGCTAATCCAGAAGAAGCTACAGGGAGAAGTGGAGAAATACCAGCAGCTACAGAAGGACTTGAGTAAACCCATGAAACTTGAGGCACAACTAACAGAAAATAATATCGTGAAGGAGGAGCTGGCCCTGCTAGATGGGTCCAACGCGGTCTTTAAACTTCTGGATCCTGTGCTGGTCAAACAGGAGCTGGGAAAGGCTCGGGCTACCGTGGGGAAGAGGCTGGACTATATCACAGCTGAAATTGTGAAGCGGTATGAATCCCAGCTCCAGGACCTCAAGTGGCAGTCAGAGCAACAGAGGGAGACCCTGGCTCAGCTGCAGCAGGAGTTCCAGCGGGCACAGGCAGCCAAAGTGGGGGGGCTTCTGGGAAGGCCTGACCCTGAGGTGGGGAGGAGGGGAGGGGAGGGAATGAGGCAGCTCTGGGTCTATACTGTAGCTAATAAAATGTGAAAACATCTGGCTGTTTTCTGACCAGCCACTTTCTGTCAAAAAAAAAAGTTTAAATTTTCCTCTAAGTCAAATATGATTTCATGTTAAAGTAAAAAAAAAAATAATTGACACATAAAAAGATACCTTCATCTTTGTGCATAAAAGGCTAAAAATTAAATATGTAGTGAAATATGAATTTAAAAATCTATGAAATGAGAATAATAATTCAGAGAAAAAATTAGATAAAGGGGGTCATGTTCTCTTGATGAAATGCATAATTAAGAGTAAAGACCCAATATGAGTTGAGTCTGTGGGATCTGAATAACATACAATATCAAGCAAAACCTGTTACTGAAACAAAGATGGTCTTACAGGATTTAATCCAGTCATTTTTAACTTAATTCATAAATAAGAAGATATAAACTTTGAGCATTTCAAAGAATACAACTCCTCATGTGTCCAAGAATCACTGACAAAAACCATTTACTTAACCAAAAAGAAAACTTCAAAATATATTTAAAGGTATCTTCTCTAATCCAAAGAAAATAAAACTAAAAATTAATAAAATTTAAACCAGAAGCCATTATAATAATAACTACCAGTCTGACAAAAACAAACTAAAAACAGAGACCATCTTACAATTTTGACATGCAATACTTCCACACAGCACCTCTCCATTAAATTAATACTTTTATACACCTACAAGCAACATATCTGCTATTCAACATTAACTTCATTTAAAATCTCAGTACTGTAGAGCTTTTTCTAAAAGTCTATTTATTTGTGAAACTATTTCAAGTAACCTTAATATTTCCAATGATACGTTGAATGCTTCTCAAAATAGTATAAAAAGAAAGTACTATGAAGAATCAGGCTTGCAATTTTCACTATTTCCAACATTTCTTCTAAGAAAAAAAAAGTTTGTTTTAATGTCTTAAGAAAAGAAAGGACTGAAAAACAACAGAAACTGGTCCACAGTTTTAACTTGTTGGGCTGGAAATGTTCAAAATGCTGTGAAGTAGTTGAGAGAGAGGGTAAGGGAGGCCAGTTTTCAGAGGATATTTATGGCTTTTACAAAACAAAGTACAGAATTAAACAGAGTAGCAAAATATTCCAAATGTTCTCAATAAAACAGAATTTACAGTGTAAACACTATTTCTCCACTATCTGCACATTACAAAATAGGTAGTAGATCCTGTGAAGGCTCTGAAATAGGTAACTAGATCAGGCTCTGCCCACGACCCCCACCCCACCCCCACCCTACCCCCGCCCCATGCTTCCAGCCCCACACTCCGTACTTCCTTCCCTCCTTTCTTTCCTGTGCAAACCTCCCCAGGCATTCTCCTGAGGAAGAGCAAGCCCATCCTGCCTTCAGAATGGAGACCCAACTACTCAGCACCAGGCAGCACACCCTACAGCCCAGTGTCTCTCGACATCTCCCACCTTGAGTTCTATGTGGTATTGCTTGCATGGCCCCACCACACCTCCCTGTCACCATCACTATCCTGTCATTCCCCTCCCCTCTGCCAGATAAAACCCTACCTTCACTGCTTAGCCAAATCATACTTATAAGACTCAGCTCAGTAATGATTTACAAAAAGTGCCCCACTCCCCGAGATTCTAAGATGGGAGTGTTGTCAAGGCATCCCTGGCAATAAAACATGATTGAAAACCTAGACTCTACAATGACCCTAAAAAAGAAAACTGAGCCTCCATTTCTTCATCTGTAACATGTGTTATCTGTCTTAGAGGGCCGTAATGATTCAGTGACTTCATAAACAGAGAGTGCTTAAACGGGGACTACAACAGAGTAAATGCGATCCTTAAATGACCCCTTTAACTGTTATTCCTGTATGCTTACCTTGGTTTTACTGGTGTCACAGCAGAAGTGTCTATCTTCCACAAGAATGAAAAGAGCTGCCTCTTATTCATCCTGCACTCCCAGTGCCTAGCGTATAATGGGCAATCAAGAAATGTTTGGTGAACTAAAATAACCCTCTCTGAACTGATGGCAGCAGCAGGGGAGGCCTATGCTAATTAGAGATTCCACTCACCCAATTATAAATTCACAGTCGGCTTCACTTACCCTTACTGAGCCCTTACTGGGTAACAAAGCCCTTCTCTCTAGATGTGTTCACAATGCTCTCAGCCCCACTTGAACTCCAACCAGCAATTCTTCACCATGCCTGAATAGCTAAGTTACCCACTCACAGCAGGTCAGATGGGAATGTAGAAACGAGTCATAGAGGAGGAGAAAAGACTGTTTTTCAGGACAGTGCAATGGCAGGAGCGAGAGAAGGGCAAAGCATGAACGAATGGCAGACCCCAAGGGTCTGGGGTTATCTGGCATGAGGTAAAGATCCTCACTTCTTGAACCTAACTTACCACGTGAATGAAGTTAAAACAGACTCGATTTCAACAGGAAGCAAAGAAGGGATGTCATACTTTAGGTCAACCTGACTTTTATAAGTGCTTAGCAAATTTATCTTAACAAAACAGTTCATTAAAAATTTTTTTCTTTTATTTACTTCACAGGAAATAAAAAGATTCAATGCAGGAGATCGGGGGGGGGGGGTGCTTTTGACTCTGCTTACACAAACTGAGCCATGGAGCTCCAGACATGACTGTTAGTAACACTATTGGGAAAAGTCTAGAGATTTGATTAGATATCCTCAGGTGTCTACTTTCTGAATTGGTAGTAACACATTATTTTGTTCCTTTAATGACTCAACAAAAATACTGCTTCCATCTTCCTTTTTAAACTCAATAAAAGTAGGGACATTAAAAATTCTATTGTTTGCTTCTATTAATATATACCCAAAGGCATGAGATTTTTTCCTTAGGAGGCATTCATTCTTTTAAACAAGTAAAAGTAAATCAAATATAATTTTAAGCAGTACTGTTTTATTTAACATTTCTATCATACCAATTGGCACTTCTACAACAGATTTAACCTTTAAAGTAAAAATAATTCATTGAATCATAAAAGATCAGCAGCCAAAAGTTAAAAGTGAATGACTAACTTTTACAGATAAATGTTCTGGCCAAGAAAATTCAAGTTAATTTAAGAAGCAACCGATAAAACATTCTTCACACTTCTAAGAAAAAAATCACTTGTTGAAAACCTTCAATATGTGAAAATCTTCAAAAAGTACTACCAAATAGTATGATAACCTTAAGGACTAAAGAAAAACTAAGATTAAGAACTATTATTCCTATTTTATGGGTAACGAAATTGAAGGACTTAAAACAATATATTATACCTATTGTAAAATATGTGTTTCTCTTTTCAAGAGGGTGTGTGTGTGTGTGTGTGTATGTGTGTCTTCAGGTTTGGGTTTTCCACACACAGGTATTGATATTAAGTAAACATCAGTATTTTCTTTGTTTTTTAGGTTCTAACTTCTATTTACAAGGATCAGGCAGTCCTAACAAAGTTTAATACAACAAAGACAGACCTAGGTCAAAATAACATAAAAAGAAAAAACCCGGCAACTCAGAGAATTAATATATATTTTTGTAACTAATAAATTTTGCTTCTGCTTCTCTGACAAGGCAAGCATTAAAAAAAAAAAAAGACATAAGTTACCAATTTACATTAATAGAAGAGATAGAATGTCAGTTCTTCAAAGAAATCACTTGATAATTTTAAGACAGAAGGTGTAAAATGACAAATGATTTATGACATATTGAAATGTAAAAAAGAATATGATTTCCATTTACACAGAGACGTACTGCTAGTTTACACATTTAAGAAAATATTAAGAAAATAATAGGTTGTAACCTAACATTCCTGAGTTCCCTGTACACATGTTGATCACTCATGTGAAATATTACTTATCAAAACATTTTTCAAAGAAATACATAAATAAAACCATACTCTCCAAAACTATCTTCTCTACTAAAATACAAATAGCAAAGAACATGGCATCGAGTAATAAAATGAACTACTGATACACACATCAACATGGCAGTATCTCAGACTAATCCTACCGAAAGATAGCAGACAAAAAAGCATATGAATTCTACAAAGAAAATTCTAGAAAATTCAAACTAATCTCTATCATGTATATCCATAAGTCAATGTATCAAGAAACTTTTTAAAACACCTGCAACTTATATCAATTATACTTCAGTGAAGTTGTTAAACACCCACACAAATATATATTCACACACATACATGAATAAATAATGAATAATGTGCAAAATCTATATGAGAAAAATATTCTTGAAAGACAAAAAGTAGACTTCAAGAAATGGAAAGATAGAGCATGTTTTTCCCAAGGTGTGAAGAAAATCTTTCTATGATTCAAAATCTAGAACAGATTAAAAAAAAAAAAGCTGACAAAGCCAGCTATTTAAAAATTAACAAGTGAAGGGGTTCCTGTGACTCAGTCGGTTAAGCGTCCAACTCTTGATGTTGGCTCAGGTCATGATCTCAGGGCTGTGGGATGGAGTCCTCGCTCAGTGGGGAGTCTGCTGAAGATTCTCTCTGTGCCTTTCCCTCTACCCCTCCCATCTGTGCTCACACTCTCTCTCTCAAATAAATAAATCTTCTCAAAAAATCAAACAAATGAATAAAAGATGTTGCACTCTCCAAAGCATCATTAGGAAAGTCAAGAAGAAAGGGAGGAAGGGAGGGAGGGAAGGAGGACGGGAGGAGAGGAAAGGAAAGAAGGCAGGCAGGCAGACCTGAGGAAATAAAATTGCAACTTGTCTTGGAAAGTCAATGTCCTTTTAATATATAAAAGCTCATAGAAATCAGTCAAAAGGGGGCACCTGGTGGCTCCATGGGTTAAGGCCTCTGCCTTCAGCTCAGGTCATAATCCCAGGGTCCTGGGATTGAGCCCCACATGGGGCTCTCTGCTCAGCAGGGAGCCTGCTTCCTCCTCTCTCTCTGCCTGCCTCTCTGCCTACTTGTGATCTCTCTCTGTCAAATAAATAAATGAAATCTTTAAAAAAAAAAAAAAAGAAATCAGTTAAAAGAACAAAAGACCAATGACCCAAGAAATAAATGGATGAAAAATGGATAAATGCCCGGACTATTTACAGAAAAAGAAAGGAAAATGACCCTTAAAATTACAAAAAGATGCTCAGCTCTACTCATAGAAAAGAGCAAATTAATACTACACTGACATACCGTATCTCACTTACCAGAATGCCAAAAATCTGAGGTTTGACTATAAACCCTACTGCTAAGTGTGTAGGAGAAAACACCTTCTAATAAACGGCTGGTCAGTGAATGAAATGGTTATATAGGAGAATGCAACAATATCTAAGATTTAAAATACACATACTTTTTCAATTTAAGTATAGTTGACACACACTGTTACATTTAGATTCAGGTATACAACACAGTGATTCCACAACTGTATACTCTGTGCTATGCTCACCAGTACAGCAACCTGTCACCATATAATGCTATTAAAGTATCACTCATCATATTCCCTATCGTTTACTGCTGTACCTTTCATCCCCACGAATTAGACATGCTCTAACTAGAAGCCTGTACCTCTCACTCCCCTTCATCCATTTTGCTGGTCCCCACAACCACCCTTCCTCTGACAACTGTTTTGATGTGCAACAATCCTAACTTAAAGAAATCTACCCTAGAGACATACTTGTACATGTATGAAATGACATATGCACGTTATTCACATCACACAATTTGTATTAGCAATTGTGTCCAACAATAGGAGACTGGCGAATAAACACACACTGAGACACTTGCTGCCTATAAAACAGAACGATGAACACTTCCACGTATGGACATGAAAAAAATCTCCATACCTATCATTTCATGCATACAGGATATATTTTTAAGATATAAAAACAAGGTGTAAAACCACATGTGACATACTACCTCTTATGTAAGGTGTGAGAAGAGCAATGACAATCTACATGCTTACTTGCTTATATTTGCAAAAACTAAAATTAAAATGGAAAAAATAGAGAACAGGATGACAGGGGAACATCTCTGAATTACATGTTTATGAGAAAACAATTCCCAAAGGTAAACATAAATTAAAACAAATATAACCATATAAGAAATTGTTAACAGACAAAAGAATTTTTTCAAGTGACTTTGACACACATTTTTGGACTGTATATTCCTTTTTATTTTAAAGATTTTATTCATTTATTTTAGAGAGGGAGAGAAAGTACATGCAAGAGAGAGCCTGAGTGGGGGGAGGAGCAGAGGGAGAGAGAGAATCTCAAGCCGACTGTACACTCAACAGAGCCCAACATGGGGCTCAACCTCATGACTCTGAGATCATCAGCTGAGTTGAATCAAGAGTTGGGTGCTCAACCACCTGAGCCACCCAGGTGCCTCTTCACTGCATATTCTTAGTGAGATTTACTCTGAGTCAAAAAGAACTGCCAAGAAATCTTGACCATTATCAGTCACTGACCACAGTGATACTAACACTGCTATTCTGAAATTACTTAGTATGTGCTGAAGGTTAAAGCTAATAAGCTTTATTGCCAAAAAATAAGACTTTCTGTGAGCAACAGTACAAAATATGAGCAAGGAAATATAAGTCTAAAATCAGAAAAATAGCAATCTGAGCTCACTTTTAAAATATATATTTCCTAGTTCAATTACTAAAAAAAAAAAAAAAATCATAAGACATGATTTTTACGGACCCCATTGCTATACAGACCCCATTGGCCTATTTTTAGTCTCAATATATATCCCTCCATGACAAGTAACCAGAATAATTAGTTAAAGTAACCAAAATTTCTAGTGAAATGGCTTGTTCCAGAATGCACAAAATAAGCCTGAGACATAGTGGTTAGAAAGAAAGCTTTCAAAGACTAATGAGAAAATGAAACCAGCTTAAAAGGACCAAAATAAGATAAAATAAAACACTATTTACCATATCCCAAGGAAAACACTGATTCTCACCATATCTATAGCAAAAAGGCTGTTGTCATCCCAGATGTCTTCTGAAATCGCTTCACCAATAAGTATCAGATCCTCTGAAAGCAATTCCAGAACTCTTATTATCACTTGTCTACTACCTAGATATATAAACAGGAGAGAATTTAAAAAGTTAACTTTCAAATGAACAGCTACACATCATACTGCTCAATCCTCTAGTCAGTCATGCCCCCAAACTCCTATTTCTCTTTTTATTTTTTGATGTCTTTAGAATCCCTGAAAGAAATGAACAGGGAAGTCACAATCTACAACCACCATTAATACCTCTGTTGCAATCACAATACTATTTACAACAAATTCAATGTGCTCATAAATGAGAAAGATATTCAAAAAGAAAGTAGCAAAATCTAACTAAAAATACTGTGAGGTAGGTTAAAATTTTGCTAATTCAGAGACTTTCCATGTTACATGTAACATGTGACAAAGCACCAGGTTAGGTTTAGAAAATGCATTCTCTGAATCTTAGCGCTAGAAGGCCCTTGTCAGAAGTAAGTATCACACCACAGCTGAGTGGTCTGGGAAGCTGAGCTTGCACTGGACCAACTAAAGGAATAAATGTGCATGATGGCATTTCCTGAAGAACTGTCAAGAAAATCCACCTCAAACAGGTTATCAAGCCTCTATGGACTTAAAACTCTATAAAAATTCCAAAAGAGGGGCACGTGGGTGGCTCAGTGAGTTGAGGATCTGACTCTTGGTTTCAGCTCAGGTCATGACCTCAGGGTCCTGGGATAGAGCCCCAAGGTAGGCTCCCTGCTCAACATGGACTATGCTTAAGGATTCTCTCTACCCAACCACCCCACCCAACCTCACGCTGCCCGCTTGCTCATATGCGGGCCCTCTCTCTCTCTTTCTCTCTCTCTCTCTCTCAAATAAAGAAGTCTTTAAAAAAATTTCCAAAGAAACTGTTCTGTCACACCCACCAAAGCAATCTCTTATCTCCACAGAGACAAAATAACAAAGGAACTCTACTATCCATAAGGTGAACATTCAATCAAGACTTCCCACGTACCAAAGGTCAATTTCCAATGACTAAAAGTAAAGCAAACTACAAGATCATAAGGGTCTGGAGTAATTGTCCCATTAGAACAGCTGGAGCAAGTCCTCTTAGAAACCTCTTATGATATTGAACAATTACAAATTATGCAATAATTTATCACAAAAGGGCAAGAGAACATTTAGAAAATTTTATGTATCAAGCTATAGCTTTATAATTAACAATCTGACTTTTTACAGCAAATTAAGAAAAGGTTAAATGAGAAACCATTAAATCTCAAACTGTTCTCAGTACAGCATGCAGACAAACATACATACTTTATGATGCCAAAGTTCAGCCTTCCTTTATTTCACACTACTAGTACATGAATTAATAAGTGCTTCTAACTCCTGGAAGCAGAGTTAGTCAGTGCTAAGTTAGGGTTATTTGGTTTTCCTTAGGATAGAAACATTTTTAATGCTTCCCCAATATAGACCTCTGTCCTGCTTCCCACCCCACTACACCTCCAAACAGGCAAAAATAAGACACAGTGCTTGAGAAATCATTGAAATAGGATAGATTTTTTTTAATTGAGCCTGTACAAACCATAAATACATATCTTGTTTATCTTGAATTTATATCTTGACAAGTTTATCAACTACTGAAAATGTATAGTTAGAGAACAAAAAATCGTTATTGCTTCCAAAACTTTTTGTACTTCACAAAATGCTAAGTGCTTAGGAGCATGGACACTGGCTTCAGAAGAACCTTGGTTCAAACCTCTGCTTTAGCTGTTTGACTTTGGATAAGCTTCTAAACCACTCTAAACCTCAGTTTTCTCATTTGTGAAATGGGGATGAAAGTAGTAACTACCGCTTTTGGGAAAGATCTCTTTCCCAAAATGGGATGATGAGAGGAATGCATGAAATCACGCACACAAAGCCAGTGGGAACTGCTGTTCTAGTCCTAAAGTCTCTGGAATACTGGCCGTATTATTACTGTTCCTATCATACTTTACTAAAATTACAACTATATTACAATGTACGCTTAAGTACTTGTATATCTCTGCACCTTTGAGAGAAAAAGCAACCCCAGAATGCTCGGTTTTTTGAGTTTGGGGTTGTTTTTTTTTTCCTTAGAAAAAGAAATAATTCCAAAGGTAAGAATCCAGTTTGGGGTTTGTTTTTCACATTTTTATGGCTTAACTACGAACTGAGTGGGAAGACTGAACAACTGAGAGCAACTCAAAAGTTTCCAAAGGACAAAAGCCAAAATTTTTTTATCCTGCTCTATTCATGCTGGCCCACCTTCTCCAACTTACTCTGGCTGCACTGTTTGTTCAGTGCTTACGTTTCAAACAGCCATATAGAAGTGGAATCCTGTGCAATAAAAGTCATAAATGAAGGGAATACTCCATCCACACACTGGTCATGGCATCCACGTTTAATAAGACTTTATTAAGTGCTTAAGAATTTGTATCCCAGGGGCACCTGGGTGGCTCAGTCGGTTAAGCATCTGCCTTTGGCTCAAGTCATGATCCTGGGTTCTGGGGATCCAGTCCTGTGTGCCAGGCTCCCTGCTCGGCAGGGGCGTGTGCTCCACCCTCTGCCCCTCCCTTCCGCTCGTGCTCGCATGTGTGCTTTCTCTCTTTCAAAAAAATAAATAAAATTTTTAAAAAAGGAAAAGAAAAATTTGTATCCCAAAAGGTAAATAAATACAGATTCTCAATGTCATATCGTAGGTGAAAAAAAATAAAATAAAATCCCTGAAAACGGACAAAACAAAGACAAATTATATAAAAAGAACTGTAACTTCAAAAACTAACCTGTTCTTAAGAGAGGAACTGCTGATTCCAGGATAGAGACACAGAACTGGGGAAGACTGAGCTGCTGGAACTGCAGCTCGAGCGTGTCTTCCGTCTCCAGCTCCGGCAGATCTATGTGTACCACATCCAAAGGCGAATGCACAGACACCCGAGAGTTCACAGGAACACGACCACTACTTCCACTGCAAAATAAACAAAGGATAATCCTCGAATGTGGAAACAGCCCACAAATAGGTTTACTGCCTCTAGGCCATCTGGCATATAAGAAGCCTTACATTGGACACAACTACAGTGCTTCATGCAACAAGCCTGCTCAGATTTGAGAAACCCTGACATTTATAAGATTAAATTCCATAAAGATGACTCGAAAATGATGAAAAATGAAACCAAAAATGCATCTATATATTGCTTTTCAAAATGATATTCTTAAAATTCCTATAAGAGCAATCAACATTAGCACTAATAACCCATTTGTTTCTAGAGAAGAGCAAGCCAATTCATAGCAAAGTTCTTCTGTAATCAACTTACAGAGGCAAAACTAAATCGTTTACTTTCCTAGATTTTCTGTGATTTTCACCAAATGTTCCAAGTAAGCCAATGTTAGCAACTGAAGAATGCTAAAAAATGCCAGAAAAACATGAGGAGAAATGGATTACTTCATTTAGTATATTCAACGTGACATCGTGATTTTGAAATTATACCAAAAAGTGGAACATCCCATCTCTCTTGGCCTTCTTCATAAAAAATTCTTACCTTAGGTGTCAAGTGATGGGATGGGGATAAAATGCTAGAGAAAGGCCTAAACCTCACATTTACAAAGGACCTCAAATTTTTCACTTTTAACGTTATCCATAATTGAAGCTGAATCACAGATACACTAATGTTACTGAACATGTAAAACTCCCAAAATTTAGTACCTGTTTTGTCATTTCTTCAATTTCAACAACCCAAAATATGAAAAGGAGGTGGGCTTCCCTCAAACTCTAAAAGGCTCCGTGAGGAAGGTATTCAGCGAGGAGTAAAAAGATATAACCATGCAGCACACTAGATACAGCTCAGAGAATGAGGTAGAAAGGCTTCGTAAGAGTAAAGAGAAAACCCATGTCGACCAACACTGGCTCCTACAGAAGGATTAGGCAGGGGCTCTCAGATCACACTGTTCAAAGCCCTGCTCTCCTCTTCACCAACTGTATAAACTGGGATAAGGCTCATTGCCTTTCCAAACCAGGTTTGTCTGAAATGACGATGAAGATATACCAGTGCTACTACAGGACTGTCAGGAGGACAACTAGAGGAGATAAAGCATGTGCCGCACTTGGCTAACACCAGGCGAGCAGACAGCGTGAATCAGTGTCAGCTTGTAGCAGCAGCAGTGTCGCAAGTAAGTAATCATTCCAACAATGAGCGTTCATCTCACTGAGCATTTATGAAAACAGCACCAAAGAAGAAACCAGTAGGTTATAAGATGCCTGTAGCCTAAGGATGAGGTAACACACAAATACCACACCAATCCCCTTAAGCAAAATTGATAAATAAAAATCTGTATTTATATAAATAAGTAAAATTCTGTAAATTGTGCATTGGAAAGGAACCTTTTATAGTCTCTAACCATTCCCTTTAATAGTAATACTGATGCATTTAAATTATGATTAAACTTACATACGAGGGTTTGAATTATCATCAAAATGTATCTATCATTTAAAGCTAGGCTTTTAAACTAGATCACATTTCATTTGTGGCTGATAAAAACAATTTAAGAGGACAGAATCTTCACTATTTTTTTAATGAAATAAAAAAGAACAGAAAATATAATTGACTATGTAGCATATGGAATCAAAGTACTACTTTATGAACGTCTTTTTTTGAAAGGGACACACACACAGGCGTACACACACGCAAACATACATACACACATATGTAAAAGCATGTGACTGTGTATGGCATATTGAGTTGAATGTAATATGATTTCCTACTGTGGGTCATGGTCAAAAAAGTATGAAAACCACTGATTCAACATAAGGCCAATACTTGTGGTAATGTTCTGAAAGACAAGACAGAGAAAAATTATTAATCTCCCTCTGAGACTAAAACACACACACACACACACACACACACACGTTAACTGGCTTTTTCCGTGCTCACCTGGAAGACACGGCATCCCAATCCTGGCCATCTCCTCTGGGTCGCTGGCCTGTGCGTCCAACCACAGAAGGCCGGGGACTACTGCTTCCCGGAGAAGGATTCTGGGAATGATGAATAACTCTAACTTCATGACAGTAAGACAAAGAAGAATTTTGGGAAACTGTATCTGAGGGGGAGAAAAGAATGAAATTATCCCTCAATAGCAACAAATGATGGTTATGTAACTTTTATATGTCATTCTTCCAAAAAACATTAACAAAGTTAAGACAGTAGAAACACTTCTACTGGGGTAAAAGTAAAGGTCAACCTCTTCCGCAAGTATTCACTTAGCACATTTAGATTTATAACTAACTGACCTGATTATATGTAGACGTCTAGCCAGCATTATTGACTTACAACATCCAGGACTGCCAAGCCAGAATAAAAGGGTCATGCACTCCCCTGCTCAAAATTCTATGAGAAACCCCACCTCAAAGCACATATAAAAATGAAATCAAGGGGCGCCTGGTGGCTCAGTAGGTTAAGCCTCTGCCTTTGGCTCAGGTCATGATCTCAGGATCCTGGGATCGAGCCCCAGATCCGGCTCTCTGCTCAGCAGGGACCCTGCTTCCCCTAGCCCCAGCCTGCCTCTCTGCCCACTTGTGATCTCTGTCAAATAAGTAAATAAAATCTTTAAAAAAAAAACTCAAAAATGAACTGAAACCACATGTAAAAAGGAACTCAAAAAATAAACCTAAATATGAGAGTTAAAATCATAAAGCTCTTAGCAGAAAATATAGAGGTAAATCTTCATGATCTTGGATTGGCAATACATCCTTTAACATGAAACCAAAAGCAGGACCAAAGAAAACAAAGATAAACTGGACTTCATCAAAATCCAAAACTTATGTGCATCAAAGGACATTATCAAGAAACTGAAAACCTACACACTGAAAAAAATATTTGCAGATCATGTATCTAAAATAGACTGTAGGGGCGCCTGGGTGGCTCAGTGGGTTAAAGCCTCTGCCTTCAGCTCAGGTCATGATCCTAGGGTCCTGGGATCGAGCCCCGCATCAGGCTCTCTGCTCAGCGGGGAGCCTGCTTCCTCCTCTCTCTCTGCCTGCCTCTCTGCCTACCTGTGACCTCTGTCTGTTAAATAAATGAATAAAATCTTTAAAAAAATAGACTTTATAACCAGGGTATATAAAGAACTCCTAATACTCAACAAGTAAACAAACAAACAAACAAACAAAAACTCAAAAAACCACGGGCACCTGGGTGTCTCAGTTGGTTGAGCTTCCAGCCCTTGATTTTGGCTCAGGTCATGATCTCATGGTCATAAGATAAAGTCCCACCTCAGGCTCCATGCTCAGCAAGGAATCTGCTTGAGATTTTCTCTCTCCTTCTGCCCCTCTCTCTCCCCAAACCTCCCACAACGCTCTCCCTCTCTCTAAAATAAGAAAATAAGGGGCGCCAGGGTGGCCTAGTTGGTTAAGCAGCTGTCTTCAGCTTGGGTCGTGATCCTGGCGTCCTGGCTCAGATTGAGCCCTGCATCAGGCTCCCTGCTTAGCAAGAGAGTCTGCTTCTCCCTCTCCCTCTGCCTGCTGCTCCACCTACTTGTGCTCTCTCTCTCAAATAAATAAATCTTTAAAAAAATAATAAAATAAAATAAGTCAATAAAATCTTAAAAACAAAAAACACCCAATTTAAAAAATGGGTAAAGACCTTAAAAGACATTTTTCCAAAGAAGATACACAAATGGCTGATCTGCATGTAAAAAGTCACTAGGAAATCACTAGTCATTCAAATCACTAATCATTAAGACGACTGAGTCTTCAGGAAAATAAAAATCAGAACCACAATGAAATACCTACCACCTAGTCACCTACTAGGATGACTATGATTTTAAAAAGGGAAAACGGGGCACCTGGTTGGCTCAGTCAGAGCTGCCTTTATTTCAGGGTGCTGGGATAGAGCCCCGAGTCAACTCCCTGCTCTCTCTACCCCTCCTCCCTGCTTGTGCTCTCTCTTGTGTGATCTCTCTCAAATAAATAAAATCTTTTAAAGACAAATAAGTGAAATAAAATAAAATGGGAAAATAACAAGTGTTGACAGCATGTGGAGAAACTGGAAGCCTCACAGGTTGCCAGGGGTGATGTAAAATAAGACAAGCCACTGTGGCAAACAGTTTCCTTGTTCCTCAGACAGCTAACTGTAGAATTAACATGGCCCAGCAATTCCACTCTTAGGTATATACCCAAGAGAACTGAAAACGGGCTCAGAGATGCCAATATTTACCAAAACATTATTCACAAGGGCCAAAGGGTAAGAACGACTCAAGTGTCCCTCAACAGATAAATGAATAAGCCAAATGTGGCATATCCACACAGTGGAACATTACTCATCCATAAAAAGGAATGAAGTTGTGACACAGCTGAAACATGGACGAACCCTAAGAACATGACGCTCAGTGAAACGAGCCAGACACAAAAGGACAAACACTGTATGACTCCATTTGTATGAGGTACCAAGAACAATTTTAAAGAAAGAACATAGACGAGGTGCTGCAGAGAGAAGGGGACATGAAGAACAGGGGTACAGTCACAGATCTTCTATTTAGGGTCATAAACGTTTGAGAACAGATAATGGTGATGGTTGCACAAGAGTGTGAAAGCAATTAATGCCCACAAAACTGCACATTTCTAAATGGTTATAATGGCAGATTTTATGCTATACATATTTTATCATATTTTTTTATGGGATTAAGTAAAATGAAGGCATCTGCAGAGGAAAAAAGAAAGCTCCCCAGCTTTCTCACTGCACTGCAAAGAAAATATGAAACACTTCCCAATATCTACAAATCCCAAAACATTTGGCCCCTGGCTACCTCTCTGATCTCACCCAAGTCCCTCCTTACTCCCCAATTCCCGCTTACTGCATCCACTCACACGCCGGCCTGGCTTCCTTTCCTCAGGCAGGTCACCTCATTTCCAAGGCCCCCAGCCAGCCAGGAACACTGTTCTGCAGCTCAGGTGGATGGTTCCTTCTCACCTTTCAGGTCACCTCCTCTGAGAGGCTCTCCCTGCCAATCCTATCCAGGTAAGCCGAGGTTCTCTGGTCACCTTCAGTCACATAACCCTTCCTATTTCCTTCGAGCACTTCTGATCTGAAACAAACTTGTTTACTCGTTCACTAGCTGTCTCCAACCTTCTCATGGATAAGCTCAGAAGGGTGAGGACCTCATCTGCTTTGTTCAGTGTTATATCCCACAGAGCCTAGAACATCAGCTGGCATATAGTTGGGTGATAAATAAACATTTAATACATGAATAAATCTTCAACGATACTATTTTTATCAACATTATAACTCTTATTCTGATGAAATATGGGGACCTACAGATCTCTGTTATCAGTCATTTGCAAAATGCTGTAGCTCAAGAATGTTAATGAGGAACCCTACACCCTGAGATATATAATAAAATTAATATATAGCATAAGTATGCAAGTAGTACAGGGCCAGTGAAACTCTGAACAGAGTAGGGATTAACTGTGACACATGATGACAAATCACTGTAATTTAAAGCAAAAGTGCAGAGAATCCCTAAGTTATAAATAGTGTTTTGACAGAGCCAGTCTAGTGCTCTACTTGGCCATTAGGTGGTGCTTTCTCCCTTAAAAGTCTGGCACCGTTAACACATTGTAACTACTCTCTACATCACAAGTTGCATAAACAGTTTTCATAAAATACAAATTGAGGGCACCTGGCTGGCTCCGTCGGTAGGATATGCAACTCTTGATCTTGGGGTTGTGAGCTCAAGCCCCATGTTGGGTGCAGAGATTATTTTAAAATAAATTAATTAATTTAATTAAATATACCAAAAGTTAAACAAATATTTATTAAAAAAAATACAAATTGTTCTTTTTCAAACCAAACAATCTACTAATACAAGTAACTTTATAAAATGCCCACGGTCCCACATGAATAGCTGAATTCTGGTCCCTAGCTTCCAACAACACTGTACGCATAAGAGAAAAGAAAAACATCTTGTCAATGGCTGTTACCAAAAAAAGAGGATGGGAGCAGGAGAGGTTCTGTCATACACACAATTGGTTTTCAAAGATGATCATTTAATTACATTTAGGAATGAGGAGGTTTATGAAAATTCATACAGTAAGTATAATAGGGAGTACTCAGAAGCATCTGTAAATACCACCAGTGACTAATGAATAAATAAACCAATACCTTGTTTACTAGAGAAAAAACCTGGATCTCGGTGAAAGTTAAGTCTGTTTCTTAGGTATGTGCACAGCTGCTGCAAGCAAGACATGGACTGTAATGCCAGGCGATGTTTTCCATCTCCTCCAAAGGCCAGTTTCAACAGAGATAAAAGGCTCTGAAATAAAGAAGAGCAAGGAAAATGATCAAACAAAGGTGGGCGTGGAGTTTAAGTAAGGTCAAATGAATAACCGAAGGAAATAAAATAACTTGAAAAATATTTATAAACCAAGAAACAAGAAATAGGCAAAAATGACTTAGTATAATGCAAGAAGATGGGACAAAACAAAATAAAATTTAAACAGTGTTTGCTATATCTAAAATCTGTTGGCTGAGTACCTATTCTGAGAAAACACATGAATTATTCCCCATTCGGAACATTAAGTTATACCATACTTTTTAAAAATCACAGCAAGCCTTCAGCATCTCAAACAGCTAAATCGTTTTGCCACCTTTTGGCAATTAACAGCTTTTCCTCTGCTATCTTTCGACAACTGCAACAGTATGTATTAATAGTTGCCATTCAGAGGCACCCACTCCAGCCCTGCGATTGCGGAGTGAGGGTGCTGGGGCATTATCAGCAGCTGTGGCTACGCCACGATCCCAGACCCCAGATCCCAAGCTCTACTACTAAACAACAGACTAGATTGTGAAGAATCCATCTGAACTGCTCACTACTCTCTATTTCCACAGCATCTAACAGTGCGCCTTACACATCCTAGATACTCAAAAAGCAATGCTATTCTCACTGCTAAGAAGGGTTACTGGTGGGGCGCCTGAGTGGCTCAGTCATTAGACGTCTGCCCTCAATCCGAGTCATGAGCCCAGGGTCCTGGGATGGAGCCCTGCATCAGGCTTCCGCTCAGCAGGAAGCCTACTTCTCCCTCTCCCACTCACTCACCGTGTTCCCTCTCTCGCCATGTCTCTGTCAAATAAATAAATAAAATCTTTATTGAAAAAAAAAAGAAGAAGAAGAAGAAGGGTTACTGCTGTCAAATCTCAATTTCCAAAGTCTATTCTCCTCTTTAAGTGACCCATAAAAGGTAAAATTCAAGGGGGCCAAACTGAACCTGTAAGTGTCAAACAACACTACCTCCTATTCAAAGAACTACCACTATCGAAAGAAGTTGGAGCAGAGGTGATTTCAGGAACCAAATACTTCATTTTTTAAATATAGTATATTCCTTCCCAAGGACTCCTACTTTCCAAAATTTGTTTCACTATAAAAACTTCTCTATTTCAGGGTGCACAGCTCAGTCGTTAAGCATCTGCCTTCAGCTCAGGTCATGATCCCGGGGTCCTGGGTTTGGGCCCCACACTGCACTCTCTGCATGGTGGAAAGCCTGCTTCTCCCTCTCCCACTCCCCCTGCTTGTGTCTCTCTCTTGCTGTGTCTCTCTCTGTCAAATAAATAAAATCTCTAAAAAAAAAAAAGTTCTCTATTTCAAAATCTAAAACAATTACAGAGGATACATACCTGAACAATTTTTGGCCTTTGAAGGAAAATTTCAGCAGGAAAATCTTGCATGATTACATCCTTCAATAGTTCACAGGTGTTCCAAATTAAAGTGTGGTTACTACTTCTTAAAGAGCTACCCAAAATAAATAAATAAGTAAATAGCATCATTTATTTTTTAAAAGTTTATGTATACCAGACTCTTAAGTAACCTAGTGGCATAATGACTCTACCTAGCCTTCCTAGATCTTTTCCCTAATCAAGAACTCTGGGGTAGGTCCTTCCTCCATATGCCTACATTTGGTACTATGGCAACTGCATGCTGACCTTCTGTCCCCCACTGACCCTCCTCAAGAGCGCGCACTACACAGTATCCACCACTATGTCTATCCACCACTAGTCTCCCTATGTGAGACTATCACAGTGCTCAAAATTAAATCAGTGAAGTCAAAGGGCACAGAATGCAACAAAATCTGCTAAATGACAGAAAATATAAGACCAAGTATAAAGTTAATTCTAGAAATTAAATTCCTTACTGCTCTTCCTTGGCCTTGTGAATCAAGCTGGGATTCTCCTCTTACCGAGAGGACACTCCTCACCGTTTCAGACAATATGTGCCCTCCAGAGATTCGGCAATTGTTTACCTCCCACCCCAAGAATTTATACCCCCTCTCTCAGCCCAGCTCCAGTCCACCACCCACCATCCAGAGGTATGTACTAGAAATCACAGCTCCTTCTAAGGCCTGCCTCAGAGCTGACATCAAAACCACCCCTGCCGCTTTCTCACATGGACTCTACCTCTTCAATATGTTGTTCCAAGAGAATCTACTGATGCTGTGGAAGTGCCAGCATCAAAAAGCATTTTATAGCATCCAACTGTTTATCTAGTCCTAACTCTAGCAAGCTGGTCTTTATACTGTCAACTGAATATACTGTCCACTAAAAAATACTATACTTAAGTTTAATCTTTTTCTATTTTTATTAACTAAGAGCATAAGCAATGGCCAATCAGAGAATCTGGTCAATAAGAGATGATTCCTACCACCAAGAAGCATACAAGATCCCAACCACAAAAACAAAACAAAGCAAAATCTTGATGTGTAGCCAGATGATAGCAAATAGGAAGTTTCTGACTTGCTTTTTGAGACAGTGAAAATCATTCATATATTCCCATTACTACCTTTCACAGCCATTTAGTATGTTTTTCCCTGGTGAAAAAGTAGAGTAATGGCAACCAGATTTAATGGCTATAAATGAACCAAAATACATGACACGTATCAGGTACCGTACCTTTCATTTGAGGAGAGAACATGTCTATCTGTTGTAGTCAGTGGTAGCCAAGGAAATGTAGAAAACTTCAAACACTTCACGGTCTGATTTACTGTTAATGGAACAGCAAAATTTAAGGGATCAAAGGCAATGTGGAGAGACTCACAACGCTAAGAATACAGCTTCACCCTTAAAACAAGTCCTCAAATAAAGTTACATCTTCCATTACATCTTACAATTACATGTTACAGTGACCTAAAATATACCAAACAAGGTCAGCTGCAAATCTGTTCCCTAACAAGATAAATAACAGAGCTCTGTTTTCATAATTTACACAGAACCATATATTATTAGAATGGCATAAATACAAACCAATATTGAATGACATTCAGAGCTTCAATTACATTTTCTATTTTAACCTGCGGCTCACCAAAACACAGAGCTTAAATTTAACATAAAAGGAACTGGCATTTGGAGATGTTTAATTGTAGAAATTAAAAATGATATAAACATAATCAGACACTATATTTAATTAGTCATGTTCAAATATCCTCAATGGTGTTAGATGTTTAAACCTCTTTGAAGATGACTTGAAGACCATAAGGTTGAAGATCAAATATCACCACTCGAGATGAGAAGAAATCTGAGAAACCAACAGTGTTGAACTACCCTGTTCAAATTATTTTTTAACGAATCTCATGTTGTACAAGTTAAGGTGGCAATGCTGAGAAGCAGTATCTAGTATCTACATAAACCCTTCCAAGTGGCAAATATTCTTTCTGCCAAATGCTTTAAAAGGAGCATGAAATCACTGAATTTAGATAACAGCATTATTAAATTCCCAAATATAGCACAGTCGTTTCTTTCAAAAGTGCTAAGATCCAAGCAGGATTTATTTTCTAACAGAAAAGTTAAAGAGGGGTGGAGTGAAGGACAGACTTATACCACACACAAAAAGATGTGACCAAAATAAGCCATATTGTCAATCCACAAACTGCAACTCATGGAACAAAATATCACCATCTCAATGGTCCCTAATGTTTTCCACAGCTGCACTCAAGTGCCCACCTTCCCAGACATGGATGTACTCTCTCCCTTCAGATGTCTCTCACAGTCACTCAGCGAAGCCTCTTATTCATGAACAAAGAAACTACCATCTCAAAATCCGAGGCTCTCTAACAAGCCTAACAGAACTTTTACAGAAAGAGAAGGTAAAGTATTTTAACAGCTAAACAAGTCTGCAGGTCTTTCTCATGCTGTTATTCAACCAGAGAGTTTCTATGGAAGCATTTTATTAATGGAGGGCTTCCAAACGGAGATAAACTGAATACTTGACATGAGCAGATATACCTTGGACACAACCTTTTCATTTCAACTGTGCAGATAATAAACTGTTAGGTACACGCTTACTTAATTATTCCCTAACTACATCACCCAGAACAAAAGTTTTATCCTTTCTAAGCCTCAGGGCCTTCATCAGTAAAATAGAGATATAACAGTATCAATTTTACTGGGACTCCAATGAAGATTCATTCATTCATCCGGAGAATACATACTGAGTGCCTAGGAAGTTTTTGGCATCATTCTGCTCACTGGGGATAAAGCAGTGTTCACCACTATCATTAAACTTATAACAAGGAAGACAAAAAGAGGTAATAAATGTGTAATTTCAGATTATGATGTATGTTAGGAAGAAAATTAGACAGAAAGTGGTCACTGGCAGACATTCTCAGGAAGGTCTCTCCAAAGAGGTAACATGTGAGCAGAGACATAGCCAGACATGAGAAGACCTGGCTGAGACTCCAGGGAGAGAAAGAGGCCCTAAATCAGAACTCTTCAATCAAGTGGATGCTGGGATAAAGACAAATGAAGAACCCCAAATGGTCCTGAGTCTTTGGCTTGAGTAACTAAATGAACAATACCCCTTAGTGAACTGGAGAATTAATACCAAGACAAGTATCTAGTGCATGGCACCGTTCGGGACAAATCTGTGCTCAGTGGGCTCAGGAGAACTACTGCCACCATCACCACCCACCTCCAGAGTTGCTCAAATGCAGATACAATAACATAAAATGTTACTATTTAGACTCTATATCCCAATTTTAGGAAACTGAAACATTTGGTTCAGCGCTGAAACATTTAAGTTTTTACAATGTCTTTACAACAACAAAGAAAAGTACATTAATTTCTGATTTACCAGGTTAACAGGATCTACTTCTCTATACATATACACACCCATTGGTCGTGAAGACACTTCCATCTGCTGGAAATTACTTCTGTCTTGAGGAAAATATCCTATTAAGATTTCAGGTTGTTGTGGCAATTCTGATAAGAAAATATATATTACTGTATTATTGGTTCCTTATTTGCTAAAAGTAAAATTTACTTTTTTCAAATACTAATCTTTTAAGTTTTACAGTCATTTCAAAAACTAGAAAAATTATAGTAATTTGTTCATCTGAAGAGTCTTCCTATAGAGGAAAAAAGTGTAAATGCTGAGACAGTTTTTTGGGGGGGGTTCCCCTCCCTTTTATGGTTCAGCAAATACAACTATTTGTTAGAATGGAAATATCCACCACATACATAAAGAATCTGTTACAAAGTATTTATTCAAGGACTCATCTCTGCTTCCTAGTCCACCTCCTTCCTCTCTCTCACTCCAATTATGTAGTTCCTGACACTTCGACCTTCATTAATATCTTCATAAATAAAGATATTAACCTTCATTAATATCTTTAGAGAAAAAGTTGTCAAAAGCAAAGGAATCAGGCAGTCTTTCAGTACCTTTGACAATTCTGTCACATGTGATTACAAATTCTGCAGTTCAGTTGCAATTAGAATGGGAACACAATATTATTATTGTTATTGTTGATAATTTGTTACTACTGCAGAAGTAATATGGCAAACTAATCTCAAAAAAGAAAATCTCTGGCATCTTTTAGGCCCCTTGACCAAAAAAGTAACAAATACAAATGAATCCTCCTCTGAATAACTGTGAGGGAGCGGGGGAGGTCAAGCTCATATATGTTAATGTGAGAAAATGATCTTTTTTTTTTTTTCTAAACTTCAGGTCCTTCTCCTTAGAATTAACCACTAGAATCAATATATTTCTATTTTAACACAATGCATCAGATTGATTCCAAAGAGTTACCAGTTTGTCTGGTTTGGTTAGATGCAGAATATAGTGCAGCATCTTCTGAAGGAAGAATAAAGAGTCCATCCAGAATGCCATCGATTTCCGCCTGCAGGTTGGGCTCCACGTTAGAACGGAGTTTAGATAAGAACTCGACTGCACCAAGATCAACCAAATGCTGGACGGCGGGGGGGTACTGCAATAAGAAGAGGAGAGTCTTGAGAATAACCATATGTACCAAAATTTCTACATTCTGTCTTACAGCAACAAAAACATGAAATTATCCTTAGTATTGTAGATGTTCCTTTTTTAAAAAGTAAATCTTGTATTGACATGGGGAAAAGTAAAGAACTTCCATGTGTATGAAATAGATTTATAGAGACATATTGAAACCACGTGATAACACAAGAGAAGCCCAGACACGGGGCACTAGAAATGCACACTGTCAAGTCCTGTTTGCTCGTTCAACGGATTGCCTGTCGCCGTGGACTTCGACCCTACCCTCTCCTACCTCCGAACAGCCAAAGTAACAACCCCTCCGACTGCACCGTGCCTTGGTCTGCAGAGGTTCCCTGCACTCGGCACACGGGAACCCTGAGCCTCCCCTCAGCACCGGCTGGACCATCGATGCGAAAAACAGATACAGAAGACGCAGTTCCACGGACCTGAGGTACTTTTGTTCACGGTCTGCACCGTTAACTTTGAGCGTGTTCTCTCTCACACAGACACATCTAAGCATGAATAACCCAACAACGGAACGAAACGAAAAACAGGACAAATGTGTGAGCGTCCGAAGAGGAGCGCAAAGACCCAGAACGCGCCACGACCCGGAAGTTCTGTCCAGCGAGCGCGGCAGAGACTGCCCGAGATTCAACATTACCAGTAAGAGAAAAGGAGGTCGACTGGATGGTGCTGAGGAATTAAGATTCAACATCTCTGGGTTAAAAAAAAAAAAAAAAAAAAAAAAAAAAGTTGTAATTATTTTACTTTCCAAAAAAGTGCTACAACCCGGGGCGCCTGGGTGGCTCAGTGGGTTAAGGCCTCTGCCTTCGGCTCGGGTCATGATCCCGGGGTCCTGGGATCGAGCCCCGCGTCGGGCTCTCTGCTCCGCGGGGAGCCTGCTTCCTCCTCTCTCCGCCTGCCTCTCTGCCTACTTGTGATCTCTGTCTGTCAAATAAATAAATAAAATCTCAAAAGAAAAAAAAAAAAGAAAAGTGCCACAACGAGATGACTAGGAAACACTCGCTCCTCCGATCTCACTCCGAAACAGTCGTACCTTTTTTTTTTTTTTTAATTTTTATTTTTTATAAACAAATTTTTATCCCCAGGGGTACATGTCTGTGAATCGCCAAGTTTACACACTTCACAGCACTAACCATAGCACATACCCTCTCCAACCCAATGTCCATTTTCCCACCCCCCTTTCCCGACCCCCGACCCCCCGCAACCCTCAGTTTGTTTTGTGAGATTAAG